>VZTO01004268.1:1501-78668 GCA_013400615.1 Syrrhaptes paradoxus
AAGCAAAAAAAGAGAAAGCATCATCTTAATTCTAGACAAAAAATTACTAAAATCTTAAAAGCTGCAGGGGAGACATATGCCTGTAATCAATTTCTAGAAACAAGCAGACTCTCACATTTCAACTTCCAACTCACTACCATTTCATGTTCACTTTGTGATGAAGTGTGAGTCTTACAAAACAAACAAACAAACAAAAATCAGTTACAAAATTTCCACTTTTGCATGCAACTGAAAAATCCCCCCTGAGTTCGAAACAGCAAAGCGAGCTGCCTTCCAAACTGTTCAGAAATGAGGTAATGGCTTTGCGATTTCACTCCTTTGGTTGGAGCAAAGAATAGAAGCTGGGAAAAGAGAGTCTCAAAAAGTGTGTTCTTTATCCCCTCCCCGTTGGCTGCCTTCTGCAGCTTTCAGCCCCAGGAATGCAAGGGATGATGTAGTGCAACCGGTATGTACGGAAGCACTTGCAAACCCATTGTAGTTAATGAGATTTGGAAACCAGTCAGGACCAGGGCACTTCTTGTGATGTTTTTCATCAAGGCCACAAAGAGGGACAGTGGAGAGGCGTGAAATGTTACACAGTTTTTGTAAATATTTAGGGCAGGTTTTTTAAAAACTAGCCAGCTGATTTCCAAACATCCTCAGCTCCCCAGAAGCTCCTGCTGAAGATCCCATTGCCTTCAAGGGTCATCTGTGTCCTGTTTCAGATGTCAGCCTCAGGGACAGTTCTACAGCAACACCGGATTAGTAGACAAGCAGTCAAAAAGGAGACATAGAGCAAAACTCCTTTCTATACCAAAGGAGAGTTAGTGGAAGAGTGTGATGTTTTGAAAGATTTGGATTTTATTTTCTGTTTTACACCCAACTCTCTGTGCTTGTCAGTTCTGCAAACATTTTAGTACTCCTAACTTCACAGTTCTTGCCAGTGTAAGCTCCAAAATATCAACAAAATATTTAGCCTTAGGTTACACCAAAATCCTCTCGTCTGGAGAAAAATGGGTCGGGGGTTTGTGTCTAGCCTTTGGAAAATGTAAAGTGGCCTGACATAAGCCCAAGGTGAAACAGAGTTAGTGCATCTATATGAGAAGTACATAAACTGCCCACATAGTGGTCAGTCAGCATCGTCCAAGATCATATCTCCAAGGTCCACCAAAGAGATAATTCAGGCTTCAGGTGTACTGTGGTTCATTTACTAAAGGGCACGTTCATACCACTGTGTATGTGGATGTGTTTGTAAATACATGCATCTATAATTTATGAAGCCACCTATTTAAGATTCTTGTCATTTATCAAGAAGCTTTTGAGATTTGATTCCTTATTTTGCAGACCAAATGTTAACATTTGATTGAATTTATTAACTCAATTAAATGAGAAGTGTTCCACATTAGAAAGCATAATGTCGAAATTAATCTCCCCAAAATGTGGTGATGCTTTAACTAATATCCTGTGACCTCTTGATACCCTCCAACACTGTCCTGATGAGCTCAGTATAAATAATCAGATCAGAGGTTTCACAGGGAGCTTTCTCTAGAGGATAGCAGATGTCTCCTCAGAGGGGATGCAGCTGCCCCTCTCCTGTCCAGAGGAACTGCAGGATGTACTCCCTGCCTTCTCCCAGCCCTCCAGCCCTCCCTCCCTTCATCCCTTACAGTCATTCCTTAGCAGAACAAGGTGCCAAATCTAGCTGTGGTGACCTTCAGAAAAATGCTCTCCTTGCTGACATTGATCCCAGACATAAGCAGGATGTGGGCACTGGAAGACTGAGCAGGTTGGTAGATGGCCACCATAAGAACAAATAGCTGGGGATAGAAATCCAACCACATACTCATAATCTAAATATACCTCTTTGATATTTGTGACCATCCTGAAAAAAAAAATTGCTAACTTCTAACAATCAAGATGAGTGGTTATTCCTTTGTCAAGACTTGCCAGATGCAAACCAACTTTGCGCCAGCCAAAGCAACAGCACTGAACCTAACCCATATGTGGACAGACTGCCACAGAATCCAACCAAGGCAGTATAAACTATCACTGACATATCACCTCCATACTGTCTGCTCTGCCCCTTGCCTAGCAACTGGAAGTCAGCTAGAAGTGGGACCTTTGTCACCAAGCTGATCAAATCTTCTCCCAGACCAAGTTCTCCTTGTAGGTAGGCTGTTCCATTTCCAAAAGAACAGGAAAAAAGCTTATTAAAGGCAACGTACGCAACAGATTTTCTCATAACACCTGCAATTTGCAGTCTGGTAAGATACCAGAGGCAATTTTTGCTGTCCAAGAAGAAAGAATCATTAACCTACTCTCAGGTCAGCACAAAATTCTTGAACACTTGCATTGGGCAGTGCTAAAGGTCTGGACACCATGCCGGTATAACAACAAATGTACCCCCATGATCACTTTTGAATAACATATTGAAATGTTAATGGATTCTGACAAAAATAGAAAAGCAGAGAATTTGAGGGATCTTTCCTCTGCACCTAGAAAAGAAGACAAAACATGCAGACTCACATGTACTTTAACCTTAACATAACCTTAACTGAGCTAAAGAAGGCAGTTATAAAGGCTGCAGAGAACAGGTCACGTCCATAACAGAGCTCCACAAGCACACAACGTAATCTAATCCTGAACAGCCTAACTCCCATTTTGCAAGAAAAATCCCAGGGATTCTTCTGGACAGGAACTGAGACACCCTTGGTGGAAAGAGGCACCCCCACTATCCTTAAGACAGATCATGTCTCAGCTTCCTGAGCTATCTGGACATCGGGTTGGTTCCTTGATGGTTACACAGGCTATAGCTGTCAGGTGCATGTGATTCTACAGGTAAAACACGCTCCTCAGCCCAAGCATGTAAACTGCCCTGAAAAGAATGATAAAATAGAGACTCGCTGTAGGAAAGGTTTCTTTATACAATTTTAAGGACTTACAGAGGCCTGTCTGTATTCTCATTTCTTTCCCCATTCTATTGTTCCATAGACTTCTAGTATTAGCTACTATTGGAGCCAAAATACTGAATCAAAATTATCATTGTTTCATTCTTAAATTTTTATAGAACTTGCCACTCCATAAAAAGTATTCTTTAACTCGTAATTTGTGATTATTGTTAATACCTGGTTTGCTATTTCTCAAAGAAAGACTTTGCATGCCTTGTTGATGCCTTGCTCCACTGAAGATGAAAGTAAAAATTTCATATTCCACTGCACATTCTAACAGCAATGATAGAACAATATATATATACACCATATACAAAAATCAGTATTCTTATGGTAATTTCTGTATTTTATCTCACATAATCCCCCTGCATGACGCAGCTTTTTATGAGTCCTTAAACACTGCTGTCTCCCCATGCACTGCTCCTCCTCAGCCAGAAGGAACCAAGCCTATGCACTACTGTCCTTTAATAAGAAGAAAAGAAATTGATAACTAATTATTTCCCAGAGTGTCCTCAAGGATCTTCCCCCCTGTCAGTAGTGGCTGACTCGGAGATGTTTAAGGGGGAGCCACTGTTCTGTTGCAGTATGAGTCCCAAACATGGCTGATGTGTTAACTGACTTGGTCATGAGAAACACACGAGCAGCTCCCGTCAGCATTCCGGTGTGTATGTCCCTGGGTAGTTTAGGCCTAGCATGTAGGATAGCACTTAACCCTATTAGACTACATTTGCATGAAAGATACTTATGATGCTTAAAGCATCTTTCCATTGTCATGTCTATGCTCTGACTAATCTTTGACAGAATCATCTCTTTTGTTGAAGAATGCTCTCAAAATTGCAGAAATTGAATAAATCCTTCTGACACAATCCACTACATCTCTCATCTTGCTTTATTGAGCCTTCTTTTTTCTAGTCCCCGGCAGTGACTACAAGTCTCATTGAGTTTTTACCTTTCCCCTGTTTTCTTTCAGAACTATTTACTGGCTTTCAGCTCCCATGAAATGAAACTCCCATTTAACAAATGCACCATATTCTATAGTCCAATCAATACCAACCCTCTTTACTGATCGTTTGGCTTAATTCAGAAGAAAAGATGTCATGCTTCACATAAATCGCTTTTTTTACTCAAAAGAATCCCTTATTGAATAAACGGTAGTGTCATTTCAGTCAACAAAAACAGAGCACAAAGATCCTAGACAACCCTTGATAGTTTGCATTATTTATCCACCTGTAAAGTGATGTGATTCTGATGCAAATGAAATACATTTTTAACATACATCTCTTCTAATAGAAAATTACTACAGAAGGCTAGAAATGTCCCTATTTATGTAAGTGGACTTTCAATTACTGCAATCCCACAAGCATGGTACATGTATATATATGCCCGTGTTCATTCACAGTTCGAGCAAAATTGAAACCATTAGGCGATGCTTCACTTTATTCTTGTTGGCACTGCCATTCAGGTGCTTTGATTAAACAAGCAGATCGAGTCCTTTTAGAATGACAACTCAAAACTGCTCACTCTCAGCTTTTAGTTTGGATCCACGTTGGCAATATGACACATTGCAAAATCACACTGAGCTGGATTTATGGCATAATGTAATAGATGATCCACCAGTAGTTTTGCTCATGCCGGACTGAAACAACAGACCTTAAATCAGCAATCAGTGTCAGGTTTGGAACTGTATGGTCTATCTTAACAGAAACAAAACAAAAAGTCTCCACAGGACATTTGTATCAGTTGTGGAGACACAGAAGTATCATGATACCGACACTGACACATAAACCTTAATTTCCATATTTATGCAAATTATCTACAGTAGCTTCAGTAATGTAAACACATTAAGTTTCCAGGAACTTCCACACGCAATCTGAAATATGGACAAAAAAGGGATAAAATCCTACTGTACTTTGTTTTCAGGGATCAGAGAAAAAGGTATGTTTCGCATGACAGCTATAACTGCTAAGTTGCAAGCTGCATAAGCATTCAGTGCACCCAGTGCTTCTCATTTTAAGCAACTGTGTGTTTGAGTTTGCCAATAATATGTTCTGAATTCTTCTACAGATACTGGAAGCGTATGTGTGTGTGTGTGTGCTGTCATAACCTATCTGCCCAAGCATGGACTGTCTTGAAAGATTAAGTGCACCTATTTTGAACTGGAGGCTGCATACCATAATTTTTAGCTAACCCGTTTCCTTCTTAGTGAAAACAGAAATAAAAATATATTGTGCACACTTCATTGCTAGAACCTTTGACCTCAGCTGCCTGTCTAGCTGAGACTGTGATGAATGCTTTGTGTCTCTTCATTTTTAATTGCTCATAAATTGTTATCCCATGAAACACAAAACTAGCCTTGTCCTCATTTTAGTAGAGGTTGGAGGTCAGCCTAACAGTAATACAATTAAGGAGTGTCTTTGTGTGGGGGTGTGGGAGTGAGGAGGGCAGGAGGGTTACAGAAGGTTGTGGTAGTGAAAGATGTATTCCTTTCCAAGGAAATAAAAAGCAAATTCCACACTTTCAAACAAAAGTCTTTAATGTTTGACAGTGTTGAGAAAAGATCCTGGGAGGGCATTTAGAAGGGCAATAAAGTAGACATGATTTTCCATATTTGCATAATCATTCTTAAACATACATGTACACATGGCTGTATATGATAGCACCAATCTTCTCTTTGCAATGGCAGATTTAATCCTATGGGTCAAATTTTGCCCAGGCATGTGTGTTCCGAATTGCTGAATTCAGAAGAAAAGATAGCCTACCTTCGACTCCTCTATAAAATAATCTAAACCACGTCTGTGAGGATAACACTGCAGAGTTACTTTCCTTTGGTAAATCTTCTCTCAGTTGTCACACATTTCCTTCCTGTTCTTGAAAAGCTGGACTACTCTTAACTCAAATAACATACAGTACGCCAAAACACAATGATATCTTTCACCTTCAAAATATCTGGTAATAAATAACAATAAAATATTAGCTCAGTGACATAATGGAGCTTAGCATGCCCAGATATAAACGTCTTTTGATTTTNTTGTGTGGGGGTGTGGGAGTGAGGAGGGCAGGAGGGTTACAGAAGGTTGTGGTAGTGAAAGATGTATTCCTTTCCAAGGAAATACAAAGCAAATTCCACACTTTCAAACAAAAGTCTTTAATGTTTGACAGTGTTGAGAAAAGATCCTGGGAGGGCATTTAGAAGGGCAATAAGTAGACATGATTTTCCATATTTGCATAATCATTCTTAAACATACATGTACACATGGCTGTATATGATAGCACCAATCTTCTCTTTGCAATGGCAGATTTAATCCTATGGGTCAAATTTTGCCCAGGCATGTGTGTTCCGAATTGCTGAATTCAGAAGAAAAGATAGCCTACCTTCGACTCCTCTATAAAATAATCTAAACCACGTCTGTGAGGATAACACTGCAGAGTTACTTTCCTTTGGTAAATCTTCTCTCAGTTGTCACACATTTCCTTCCTGTTCTTGAAAAGCTGGACTACTCTTAACTCAAATAACATACAGTACGCCAAAACACAATGATATCTTTCACCTTCAAAATATCTGGTAATAAATAACAATAAAATATTAGCTCAGTGACATAATGGAGCTTAGCATGCCCAGATATAAACGTCTTTTGATTTTGGTTAAATAAATATGCAAATAATGCAAGCTTGCTGAATTTGCCTTTACCTCACAACAAACCTAGTTCTGTTTAACAAAAAACATTATTGGGCTTTCAGTAACTGAGCACGTCTTCACATTCCTACAGACCAAACCATTCTGGTAATAGTGGGCTCCTGTTGGGGCTAATTTAGGCAATTTGTTCCAAATCCCACAACGATCCTTGTTCTCTGATCTAGCTTTAACAAGATGCAGTACCTACAGCAAAGCAGCCAAGTTCTCAGAAACCTGTTGTAGAGCTTGGAAACAGTCTTCTCCAACCCATTGCCCAGGCTAATTTTAACAGTTGTTTAAAAAATACTGATATCTATAAAGAAAAATAGTATTTAGCACCCACTGTTGAACTCTTCTTGGAGGACAGACAATTCCACCACTTAGTCATAGTACAACCAATGTTATAAGCTCATACAGATTCCAGAGGTCCAGATAGCAGAAGGGAAAGTTTTAGTCCCAGTAAATGACACACTGCTGAATTCAGCAGCCCAAGAGTCTGTACCCTCTCACCTGCATGCTCACCAGTAACCTGTTACCACTCTTTCATAAAAAGTCCTACAGTTTCATCAGCTACTGCATAGAAAGAGATGCAACAAATTACTAAGGGAGGCTACCAGGGTCCCCAGATACAAATTTGAACTGGATTTCCAGAGTATTCAGAAGCTTTCTTTCAGATCTTTGTCTGGTTTAATTTCTTCTCAACTGAAATGTATTATCTGTCAATTACTAACATTTTATCATTTTACCTTATAGAATATTAATTACTTTCCCATGGACACTAATGAAGTACTACTAGAAAAGGGAACAGAAACTACTGCAGAATATTGTTCTTCCTCCAATGAAGGATTCCTGCCTGCTTTAGCTGTTATAGTAGTCGAAATTGCATACACTTGCTAATGGTCCCACAAGATTAAGTTATATTTCACGCCTTCCATAAACTGAATTCTTACCTTATCTTTAGCACATAAAAAGCATATTAGCATTTTCAGTATTTTGGATGGAAAAAAATGTATTTCTCTGATATATAGGGTCTCACAAATTATATTACAATGTTTGTCATGATCTCTGCAAGATTTACTGTTTTATTTTAAAAGTCCACTCCTAAGGACTGGTGATTCTACGAGATTCCTAGCTTCTTTGATCAAAAACTAAAGTCCTGACACCATCCCTTTGTACCCAGTCTCAGCTGTGATTTAACAACCAAAGTTCCACCCAAATCACACACAACAATCTGGACTGCCTACACCTCAGTGTTACTCAAAGTCTTAAATGCTAAAACCCAGACACAGCCTGTGGACAATTGCTGAGCTGTCTATGGTTAGAGGCAAATGTACTCAGAAACATTCTCTTCTGTTATAATTTAGTAGTTAAAACACCCAAGGAAGAGAAAGCTGGGTGCTAGATCCCCCCACCTCAAGGGATATGAACCAAAGGTCCACAAAAAAAACCCTAGTATTAGCCAGATGAAAAATTCAGGGTGTATGTTTCTGATATCTTCTCAGTTAAAATTTGGCATGGCACAGGTAACAAAACATAGCATTCTTGTTGAATCACAGGTTTGCATCATAGCATTCTCATAGAAAATGGCAAACCAGTTACTTTTCTCTTAATAAAGTCTACTATTCCATTCTACAAATGGAGAAGGTTTCTTTCAACATCGTGTATAAAAATCTCTCTTAAGACTCAGCAGAGTCAGATCAGGTGTGTGTTTCTGCCAATATCTAGTCAGCCGCTCAGCAGGAATTTCCAACAACGAGCAATCTGAGTAATAAGAACTTGATGGGTTCCCCCTCCTAATTTTTCTCAGAAAATGGTAGGTTTTAATAAGTTTAGTAGTAAAGATACTGTTTCCATAACCTGCCATGTGTTTAAGTTGTTCAGTTAAAGTAATTGTTCAAAAAGGTGACCGAATCCTTGATAAATCTGTATCGGATAATGAAAGGCTACATAGTGCTTTGAGGCAGACTGTGAGAAGAGACCTGGGATTAAAATCAGATTGAAAGAAAGCTGTATCTCCTAAAGAAGAAGTGATCTGTGGCTGTTTTTCCTGATGCTGCTGATAAAGAGACCATCACCTTTTTCCCCTTACAAGTCCCTTACGAGGGGAGGGTATTGGGCGCAGCAAGTAGGGCCAGCATGATAGGATGACTGCTGATGGCAAACCTCTGCCAAACGTGTTCCAGAGAAGGAGAGCTAACAGATTGCAGATGAAAGAAGGACAGTCCTAGATGAGCTGTTGAGAGATAGTTCCCAGGTGTGTTACTTAATAAAGCAGTGGCTTGCCCAAACTATATTCCTGAGGTACCTATTCCTTTGATGGTGGGGAAGTCCAACACTTTTTTTTTTCAAAATATCACTTTTTAGAGAAAATAGCTGACACTTTAAGTGAGCCTAGAACTGTGCCTTCTAATTAATTTTCTTTTTAAATATATTCGAGTCTCTCATTTGGAGAAACTTGTGCCTGAGAAACAGTGCATCACATGCTTCTAAAACCATTTAGTATTCATTACGTATTACAAAGGTCTCGAGCTTATGAGTTATTCTTCTTTAGGGCCATGGGACTTCAAATATAATATGATTCTCAAAGCAAAGGAGACAATGAGTTTGAGATTTCAAGTAGCTAGTGATAGGGTAAAGCCAATGATTCTGTAAATGTCTTTTCCAGCATGTGGCAACTTCTGAAGAGAACCTTCCTGGACTACAGCTGTGCCTTTTGAGGTGGCAAAATAACTCTTACAGAGCGGGGAACTCACCATGGAGGGAAGCAGTAGTGTTTGGAAAGCAGGCTGTGTTTGGTACAGATGTCCATTTTACAGTTGCAGTGTCAGAGGGCAAGACTAGTCAAGCTTTCCAAGGCATCTGGCTCCACTTCATGGCAGGAGCATGTTGCCACCTTATATTTTCTTGCCAGTCTCACAACAAGAACGAGGAGAGCAGTGAAAGCTGTTAAACATAGTTCATAACTCAGCCATATCTTTGGCCTCAGCTCCAGCGAGACCAGATGGGAAATAAGGGTCAATTAGAAACAGAGCACTTCCCACAAAGTACAGAGGGATGTAAAACATACTTACCTACTCATAATTTTCTTTTTCTGAAGTGGCTACTGGTTCCTCTGTGACCCATTAGAGCTGGAATATTTTTCCCCTCTAAACAAAGAAGCTATCTGAATTTTTTTTTTTTTGCTAACTTCTCAAACTAATGCCAACTACCCATAATGGGAAGACAAACTACAAATCCTGATGAATAAACATTCTGCAAGATTAGCCATCTCCAAGCAGGAGATGCCTGCTTTTATCTATTTAATTTATCAAACAAAAAATGGAAATGAAGATGGTAAAGCAAGATAGCAAAATGAAGGAATCAGAGGATTTCTCCCTTAGCTCTCAGCAGGACTGCTTTCTGAGGGACAAAAGGACGATTAGAGCCATGATGCAAATGAGAGTGTTCTGGGTGGGGTCTCTCTACAGCCACTTTAGAAAAAGGAAAATTCCAAGCAGGTAAATACACTTTAGTTTGCTCCCTTGTGGGTGTCTGGTGCTCAATGATGTATCACAGGTGGGGCGTGTCAAACAGTAAAACAAATCTCCACAAGCATAAGAGACATAAGATACCAGGAAAATTGAACCCAGAGGAAATCATGCCTTTATTTGAGGGTGGCTGTGTGTTTTATTGTGCTGTGGTGTGTTTTTTTTCTTTACTACCTTCCCACAGCAGAGGAAGAAAGCTTTTTTACAAAAAAAATGAACAAACAAGTTGTCTAAATACTGCAGAATGTTGTGCCTACAGGTCATGGTTGGTTTAAACAGTACATATGGGAAAGCACAAAAGAACAGGTATGCACACAAGAAGGGAAGCACTAACCTGGTGTAGCCTTTTCCTTGGCAGCTGCCCAGAAGAAGGCTGGTCTTAAATAAACAACCCGATGGACTAGCAAACTTGTGAATTTATACATCAGGAAATAGCAGGTGTGGCTGTTTGCCACCCCTTCTTAAACTTGCCCACATAATCCTAGAATTATATCTAATGTTCTTTAATTATTAATTTTTGCATAAACAGAATTTTTATTTCCAACCACATGTCAAGTGTTAATGTGTATAAATGACTGATCTTCTGGAAAGGGTCAGAGCACAGGGAAGGAAAGTGTTCAGTTCAGATGATAACTTAAGCATGCTAATCCAGACAGAATCAGTCAGAGAAGATGCCCACTGTTATTGGAAGTGGAGAGTGGCCTCACACATATTAGATCTCCTAAAACGCAGTAAATAAAGTAATAACTCATTGTAAGTGATAAAAAGGGATCTGAATAATAGAAAGTTTTATCAACATGTTCACAGCTCTTCTAAGCTGAAAGAGGGTTTTTAAGCTGAAAGAGGGTAGATTTAGATTTGATATTAGGGAGAAATTTCTATACTGTGAGGGTGGTGAGGCACTGGAACAGGTTGCCCAGGGAAGCTGTGGATGCCCCATCCCTGGAGGTGTTCAAGGCCAGGCTGGATGAGGCTTTGAGCAACCTGGGCTAGTGGAGGGTGTCCCTGCCCATGGCAGGGGGGTTGGAACTAGATGATCTGTAGTGTCCCTTCCAACCCAAACCATTCTATGATTCTGTGATTCTGTGCAATCTAAAGCGGCCTGGTTTAGAAAGCCTTGCACTCTGTCACCATCCCTCTAACAATTTCCCCTGCAAAGAGTCCTGTTTCTTCACACATCTGTTCTGACAACACCATAGGGCAAGGAAGAGCCTACACTGGGACCAGTTTGGACCTAGCTGAATATCTAATTTGTCCAACCACACAGTCGTGTTAATGCACGCAGCCTGCCTTTCCTTCAGAAAGTGTCAAATGTGGACCTCTCATCCAGCTACCACTTTCTGTAAAACCTGTGAGAATTTTATTATTTTTGTCTCCTCCTCTTAAAAAGACTTATTTTTTTAACAATTCTAACAAATGTAATCAAAAATAGATCACAGATTCGAGATGATAGACTTTGAGAAAATCACAGGACAATCAGATTAACAAAGTAAACACACAAAGTTTAATAAATTAATTAAAAAAACACTACTAAGTGTTGAATCATATACAAAAACTTTTCGAGACATGGCTTCAAAGAACTGGCAAAGATGACGGGTCACACAGAAAAACTGTAATGGACTAATTTTGCTGCAAAATCTGTACCAATAACACTTGGATGCCGGGACTAAGATCCAATTGAGTCCCTGTTTAACAGGCAGCTCTTTTACATCCTTAACCATGAGCTAAAACCTAGCATTGCCCTTTTTAAGCCACCATTAACAGAATTTTCAGAACTCTGTGAAACACCATGAAACACGTGCATCGCTTGCACAAAGCCCCTCAACAGTCCTGTGTATTCATGCTGCAGCAGGCAGAAACCTCTCTCATTTTGAAAGTTACAATGAGACTGAATTTTGAGAAAATCCAGAAAAAAACGCACCCACTGATTCAGGACTGTTAAATATTCTGGGTGACTATAAATAATTATCTGAAAGATTAGTAGTTACTTTATTTTGCATGCTCGGGAAGCAAGCTGACAATTTTCTGTGGAATTCACTTCACCTGGTCACAGGCACCTACAGGCTGTATGGCGGTCCTCAGAGCTGAGTCCATAGTCCAAGGATGGGGACAAGAACTTGCAGAAAGCAAGTCACACTTCCTCTAGCATTGGATTCAATATCTGGAGGTGCTTAACCATTTTAATTGGCTGCACAGGGATGCTAGACACTGATTTACACTACCTCCTAACCTCCAGATGAATATAGTTTATCAAAATGAGCTCTAACAGTAATGGATAACTTGTCCTTCTACTCAAATGCAGGCAATTGTATTAATCTGATTTATATTTTGAAATCATAAGAGTAGAAACTATCCCAAGGCCTTGAGAAAGCAATCAGTGTTTGTTTACTAGCATTCACCATTCCAAAAGCAATTTTTGTTTTCTTCATACCAGATTTTCATTGCAAACTTTCACTTCCAGCTTATTTTATGAATGGCAGCCAAATGCAGAGGCAAAATACCAGAGTACATAACACTACCCTTTTCAGTGCTTGAAAGCTGAAGAAATTTTTAGGTTCTGATGTTGTTTACAGTGTTATCTTCAATGGCTGGAGCCTGGTTATTTAAATTCCTTTGACAATTCTTTGGGTGGTCATGTTGGTGCAAACACAGAGGTGTGCTTCCACCATTTCAGCATCTGTTTACTTGATATAAGGGAAAATGGCCAAGGAATTCCCACGGAGAAGAACAGAAAAACAAAAACACAGGTTGTAAAACACCTCCTTGGGACTAGAAATGGTTGCAGTGTTTGGCAGAGAGGTCAGGTACCCGGGCTGTCTAAAAACAGCTGGTAAAATTGCAAAATACCAGCAGCTGAAAAGGTTTGGTCAGCACAAACAGAGATTACCTCTACAACAAGCCATGTGTAAGTGATCTTGCTGTCTCCTGGACATTGCTGTGAAGCCAAAAGGGCTTTCATCAAAACTACAAATAGGCCTGTAATAGTGCAAAGCACCCAAGGTGCTTCTAGGAGAGACAGAGAATTGGCACAGAGCTCTTTTGTTATAGGATGCTACAGGTTTGAGATGAAATGTCTGCCTAGGCAAAAGGCCTCTGCACTGCCAGAATGGTAAAAACTTATTTTTCCCATTGAGAAGATTAAAGATACACTGTGCGTGCAGGTGAATTTACTTGTACTTAGGAAAGTGTGTTTGTAGCAAGATGCAGCTGCAGCAATGCCCTTCCCTGGGAGAGGAAAGGATTCTTGGAGTCAGAGATGCTTTAAAGGAAAGCTGTGGCTCAGTGAGAGAAGTGGTAAATATATATATTTATTTCCACACATATATTTATTTTGTATAAGATAATATTTCTTTTATTTCACCATCTCATTGTAGTACGTTTATTATTTTTTTTACCCTTACAGAGTACCCTTCTGCATAAAGACATTGAAAAGTGCAAAGCACAATTCAGATGGAATTAAGACACCATATCATGAAGAATTTGTGAGCAGATATGTCCTCCTAGCAGAGAGAAAGTAAGTGTTGCAGTCAGATGTTACACCTTTCCTTACGTTTATTTGTTTCAGTAATGAATTACCCTCAACCACTTACCAAAAACCTTTTTGGTAGGGTGTTGTTTCTACACTGGCAAGACAGCCTGCATCCCATTTACTGAAAATGAGATCTAACTGTCTCTGAAAGACAGCCCCTCATTTGCTTAGACTGTCCTGCTCCACAGTTGTAAAGTTTGTGTTGTTGCTACGTTTGCTGCCTTGCTGCTGCCCCAGCCTGAGAACTGCTCCTTGATGAGACAGGGAATACCATTTAAAAAATAAATTAAAAAAGCATATTTATAGAAGCAAGTCTGACAAGGGGGAGGGAGTGGAGAGCAGGGCATGAGCACTCATGCTTGAAACCCCTTGCTTGTGCAATAATGAGCTTGAAAGCCTTGCTGAAGTGGTTTTACAGCTGTGCAACAAAATGGTGCACTCTCCTCCCTTAATGCTGACATTTTAATGTAGGATCACAGCTATTCAGATTGTCCATTGGAGCTGGCAGGCTGATGGTGTGAGCAACTACGCACTCTCATCAATGTCGCTTGGTTGAAAGCTGCTGTCAGGCTCAATAAAATGGCAGGCTAGGCCAATCTGGCACACATGAAAGGAAACTGGAAGAAAGGCTTAATTGCACCTCCAACAGATTCCAGTTATTCTGCTGGTCTGTTAACAACACACAGCCTGGCATGCCAGTCCAGTCCGCCGTGCTGTGTTGATAAGAAAAACTCCTTGAAGGTATGGCATAAGGGCAGTCTGGGTTAGGTCATGCCAACCAAAACCAAAGAGAGCACAAGGGTACCTTCTCAGCTAGGTTAGCAGCAGCCATTGCATCCAGCAAAAAAACTATGAAACAGAAAAAGGAACCCTAAAATGGAAGGCTGGGTTAGTCTGTAGAGTAGAGAAAAGTAGGTGACATTAAGAGAGGAGAGCAGAGAAGAGGAGAGGAGGCATGATCAGTAAAACCAAATACTATGGCATTCACTCTGAATGGAGTGCTGAGTGGCATCAAGGATGGAAGAACTAAGCATTTGTGTCTTTGATGTGTTAGCAGGGGATTGAGAAAGGGCAGGAGAGTGGGTTTTATTGTGTTTTTTCATTTTTGTTCAGTGGTTGTGGTGGTCATGACCTGTTATTGGAAAGTTTGGTTAAAAAGTTTTCTGCTTATGGGGGAAAGGTGACAAGAAAAATATACTGGATATAAAAGTCTTGCCTAGGGATAAGGAGCAGCAACCCCTTGGAGGAATCTTTTGTCTCTTAAATGGGACTGAGATAACAGAAAGTAATGAGGCACCTCTAGATATCTCCTTTTGCTAGCATAGTATTGCGAAACTAAGGAAAGAAATTCTGTAAATTAAAAAAGAGAGCTTCATATTTGCAAGATGAGGCAGAATTACTCATTTCTAAATAGATCACCACAGTACCAGGTGGCCACAGGGTAAAAGATTTAGACCATCTATTCAGTCTGTCTTGGAAGGTATATGAGGATCATGTGATATCTTAGCATTTTTATTTCTTGCTTTCTTAATTTTACTTGCAGGCATGTCCAAGACCCAAGACTGCAATTTTATTACTTTTTGAAGCATGATAAAAAGGAATTATTCTGAACAAATATTAACATTTTCTATAGAGTTATTCTTTTGTAGCGCAGTCTAAAAATAATCAAGAAAATTACATAATGTGATAAGTAGAGAAGAAAGAATATATCGCTGTTTTGTGATGAACCCGATTTCAGTTGCACAAACCCGTCAATTTCTAACTCTGATTGGATCACAACCCTCTCTGACACCTATACTTTGTGTTCTTATACTGTCTGGGGATGAATAGATCTTGTTCCTGTTAGGCACTGGATACCTACACAACTAGGTAGGAGAGACACTGTGGTCATCAGTATTGAAATTATTTCCATTTCTGGAACTCCCCACATAGCACATTTGAGCAAATAAACTCAGTAGCTCATCCATATAATGACATGCCAAAAACAGAGAGCACAGGAACTTCCCTTAGGACACAGGTGGCTAGAAAACTGAAAATACTCTCTCTGTCAGCCTGACAAAAATAAAGATAAATTCTTATTCCTTCTTTAAGGAACAGCCTCTCTGCGAAGGAGGAATCTCCCATGCTTATATATTAGAGCCAAGCTGCCTCAGCTTGTGGACACTGTCCAGCCTTAGGATCACAGCTGTAAAGGAACCAGACCAAGGAGGCTGGCTGTGGTTTTCCAGCACTCAGTAGCAGAGTAGGCTGTTCATGAGAAATTTGCTTTGGATAAGTAATTCTTCATGAACCAGTAATTCCGCCTTGTTTAATTCCCTTTTTTCCAAAGTACATGATGGTTCCCCAGTTCCACAGTGAAGCCTTAAGCATATGTCTGGATCTTGGGATGCTGAAGCAATACATTCATTGCCTTGAGAGGATGGAATAGAGGGTTTCGCTGCTTCAAAGTGTATCTAGCGCTTGAGATAATTTCCCAGAAATTCAGGCTTGGAATCATGTTTTGGGGGTTTGGAAATACACAGAGTAGAATTTTTGCAGCAGTCTAGTGTCTACTGAGGAGTTTAGAGCTTGGCAGCATTGTAATAGACATTAAAAATACATGAAGCTTCCTTTAATGCAAAGTTCTTAGATGGTAAAGTGGACGGGCATTGAAATGGCCAAAGCCATTCCCTTCAGCAACAGATGAAGTCAGGAAAGGAAAGCTTCGTTACTCAGTTGCATATGATACAGATATTCATCACCCCAAAAATTACATAGGGATCAATAAAAAGTGGAAGAACTTCACAGATGCATCCTTTCCTGATTGAAAAGCTTAACGTGACTGTTGCAATAACAATAATATACTCAGTGTTGACCTACTTCAAAATAAAAAGTCATTTTATGGCTGCTTGCTTCACTCTGTCTACTTGTTTCCTTGAAGATAGCTTTATATAAAATATAAATATTCCTTGCCAGCATTTTGATCCAAGAGAAAAGTTTCATCCTTCAATAGTGCACGTAATAGAATTGGTCAGATTTGAAGCATGGGAGCACTTTTTTATCTTGGATCTTTAATATTTTACAGTTCAGGCAACAGAATTTTACCAAACCATTGGAGATATAACACTCCACACACACAAAAAAAAATCTCAACCTGTAGCTGTCATTTTGTTTCTTGCTTTCCTGATTTACCTGTAGTAAAAGCATGGTTTAAATAAGCTATAAAATTTGCGTTCTTATTTGATTATCTCCTGGGACAATTAGTGCCCCTGAAAAATTTCAATATTTTGGCCACAAAACAGATTTAATAAGAATAAGAGTGGCAGCACTAAAGTCAGAAGAAAGGTCTATTAAATCAGTAACCCTCCTGATTTAAATAGGACTAGGACTGCACCCTGTGACTTTACGGATACTTATCATGCAAATTTTCAGAACACCCTAGTAAGCTTTTCACTCTAAGGCACTTACAAGGTCCTGCCTCCAACAAACTGTTTTCCAGTGATGCACATGCCAGGCACTTACACTTGAACCTCTTCTCTACCCTAAACTCCCCAGGTTCTAGGACAAGATGAGAGCTTGGATCATATAAAATACCACTCCATGTTCCCAAACCTCTTAAAAATACAAAATGATTCCACTAATTTTGAGTTAATATGTTTATTTACAATATTTTAACACTATCTTTCACATTCTTATGGCACAAGAATAATTTGAAATCTCAGGGAGTATCTATTCTCGTGAAGTCTTTATTCTAATTTTCTATGCAATACAACATGACACACATTTTTCTAACTCTAACTTTGAGGTTCAGTCTTCAGAAAGATATTGAAAATCATACATTGTTCTATCTCTTTTTGGCTGACAAACCTTTCTCACAAATAGAGCTGCCATGATTTATAGGAAATTCCTATAAAACAAGACGTTGGTGATAATGAGTATGATATTTTAATAGTTTAGTTTACAATGTTGTATGTTGTAAGATTTATTTAAGATAAAGCTAGGAACTGACTAGTCACCAAATGCAGCAGGCAGGGAAGGACAAATGAAATGTAGCATTCAAGGATGTATAATAATTACAAAGCCGAGACTGATCTTGCACAAAGTTGATGGCTGAAAAGTTAGATGTACGATTTACGCTAATGTAGATTCCCTCTAGAGTAAGCAGAGAAAAACTGCATTTCGGCAGGCGATTCCTCTCCCTCTAAAATGCTTTCTGAAAAAGAGATTTATTGCCTTCTGAAGGTGCCATCTCTCACCAGTGACTACTGATGGCATCAAGACACCTAGGTTAGAGCAAAAATCTAACTTCTGTCCAGCTAATGACATTAATGCTATCGCCACTCATCAAACTGCCTGGGAAAATCAGAAGGAATCCAGCGTACTAGTAGTAGTCTGGATGTACATGACTGTTGTACAGAAATGCCTGCACCTCTAACTGAGGCACAGGGTAACAGCACTGCTGGGAGAAGCTCATGGGCAGCTCTTGGGGTGTGTTTTGAAGAGAGGCACTTGCAGTAGCTGGCTTGGGGCTGACTTCAGTGAGCTGCACGTCAAGAAAGCATGCCAGCTGCAGGTGACAACAAAGTGGAACTCACAGCTGATCCTTGAGAAACCACATACGCCTGGCAGTGGGACAGGACTGCTAGGAAAATTGTTTGGTAAAGGATGGGCAAAGCACCCTGAAGTTGTGCTCTAACAACTTCAGCTTGCTCCTGTTTTTCCTGCCTGGAAAATCAGCTTCTTCTCCTGTGGTTTCCTGCCTTAGTCAGGCCTGATGACAACAGAGAGAATATATACTCCGTATTTAATGACAAGAAGCTGCAGAGCATACTAATGGTGCCATAGCTCCTAATATCATCCAATATCCCCTGCTGGCTTTGCAATTACATACACATGGAGCAGGGAGGTGGCATGTGGCACTCCCAGTGAGGATAAGCAGGTGTCTAGAATTACCTTCTGACATCTCTCAGAGGAAGAAGGTAAGCGTGAGTTAACTGACCCCACACACAGCTCTGAATGCCTCAAGGCCCCTAATGACAAAGGCTGATGTCACAGTAGGGAGAGTCTGCAAGTGTTCTAAGTGACTACCCTAAAATCCTGTCCCTCTCTCCTGGTTGGGAGGACACTCTACAGTCAAGCCAACAGGACATGTTTTGTAACCCAGTATTGCACTCGGTATAAAGGTATTTAATCAGAGCATATTCAATAATAATAATAATAATCAGAGCATGTTTAAACAAGGTCTTCGTCCCCTCTTTTATCCTCACAGGTCAATTTGCTTTTTGTGGTATTCTCTTCCACTGAATTACACACGTAGGAGTGTATAGTTCAGGAGAAACAGGAGTGTTCTCACCTTGGGATTGGAAAGATAGCAATTTTATTTCTCCCTTTTACTTTTCCCCCTGAAGGGGTAAAAGGGAACAAATGGACAAAGGGGCAACATTTTAAGAAGGGTTTAATAGTTTCTAGGGTTGACACATCGACAATATTTTGTGTCCCTGCTGTTATTTAATGCTGCAACCTCTACTAGATTAAATTACATGGCAGAGTACTACAGTGTATTGGACAGCAGACAGAGAACAGACTATACTCTACTCATGACTGTGCCCTTGACTCAGTATGTGAATTTGAGTGCTCCTCCATTCTATAGTATCCTATATCCATAAAAAGGATAATGATTCCTGTTTAGAGACTCAGCTACTAAGACTAGGTTTCTGCCATTAATATATATATAGTGTATAGATATATAAAAATATATAATGAATATATAATGAAATATTTGCTTTGGGTCATTTTTCTTTTGGTTTTCTGGGTTTTCACAGGAAATCCAGTGACCTGCTTTGTTTTGTGTACTCTCAGGACCAAATTTGCTTGCTTTTCAGATTTCATGTGAAAGAAATTATTGGAGAAATTAAGTTGTCATGCAAAAACTTTTTCATCAAAATGATATTTGTAATATAAAAGTTCAGATTGCATATCCATAACTGAAAAGTGCTTTTTCCTATATATGTGTGCATATACATGTGTATATATGTGATGTGTTACTATTTAATGTATATACTGCAACATCCTTCAATAGTAATTACTTCTGCGTTACTCTTTTCTACATATAAGCTTCAGTCTTTACTCCCGAAACCACAAATTTATTCAGCGACCCTCCAATTGCAATGCTATGTTTCTAATTTGGCATGAGACCAGGAAAACCAAACCGTGGACGGAACAAGTCATTCAGTAAAGCCAGAGCAGGCGGTCTGTGAAACCAGTGAGTTTTCTAGTGGTCATTTTCTATTTTTCAGTTTATAAGGTTCTCTAACACTGTTAGCTTTTTAACCCATTTATTTTTTTAGTCCGGGGAAAGAGGAGGTTTTTTGCAATGAAAATCAGTACAGGAACAAGACCTTGTTCAAGGCAGGCACCTGCCCGGGTGTTGCGTGGACAGGGATGATGGATTGAACACTGCCACCTTTTGGCTATGACCACGGCAAGGGCGTTCGGGAGGAGGAGATTTTGCCAGGCTTCCTCATAAACGGGGCCGGGCATCTGGCAAAAGCACCCTTTCATGCCAAACAAACGCTGAACCGCTTCGGGCTGCTGGTCTGTAGTACCGTACATGTAAGTACACACCATGTTGGCAGCAGGTAATTTAGGTTTCAGTCCCTTATCTGTGAGGTCCTCAGAACTGAGAAGATGCGGAGAGCTGTTAGCTTTACTAAAGAATAAGTGCAATCAGGTTGATGTAAACAGTCACTTCAGCCTGACTGTGGTACACTCTTCCTGCCTCGGGAATACTTGAGAGTATCTTGCATTGTGCTGTGCTGAAATAGTGTTTTCTCAAGCGGTGAATTATATGCAGTTTGTACTTCAACCTCTTTTGAGCACTTAGCTGTGGATGTTTGTATCAGTGCCAGTTAGTGTGAGGTGATCTCATTACAAAGAGAAAGAAAATATTATTCGCCACAGAATTATTTCCCAATGATTTAATGACTCTTATTCACATGCGACCTTTGCAGTTCTTACATAGGTGTAAAAAAACCAAAACAGCAACAACAAAAAAAAAACAAATGCAAACATTTGCTTGAGAGCAAGAGATGGATGTCTGTCCTGCCGCCCCAGCAGTGCCTCCGGGGCCATGCGGCCTTGGTGTGGCGTGTGTGGTTTTCTGGAGTCTCCATCTCTGCACGAGGGCCACAGCCACAGCTTGGTGCCACATCAAGGTGCTGTCAAAACATCTTCTCCCCATGCAAACCCTACCCACAGAAGCAGGTACGGCTTGCAGGCCCTTTCCTCTCCTGCTCCCACTGTACTATGCAGGAGAAACCCTGAGCTGAAGGGCTCCCAGCAAGATGTCCCTGTTGGCGCTAACGGGGCCGGGCTTTCACCTCCACTTTCTCACCACACTCTTTACCTTTGGGAACCCAACATGTTGGGGCAGAGGGGCACGGAAGGTGATTAAGCAGGCGGGGGTGGAGGGGTGGCATTCCCCGTCCAAACGCAGGGCACTTTCTGAAGACAAGCCGCGCACGCCTGCGGAGCGGGAGGCACCGCTGACCGGGAGCCCCCGGGGCCCGGCCCGGGAGAGGCGGCCTCGCCACGCTTCCCTGCGAAGCAGCACTGCGCCTCTTTCTCCCCCTCCTCCTCCTTCTCTTCCTCCTTCTCTCCTTCCCGCCCCCCGGCCCCGAGACAAGGGGCGGCCGGACGACCGCACAGCGGCCGCGCGCGGCACGACCCGCCGCCGCCTCTCCTCGCCGCCGGCAATGGGGGCAGCGGGCGCGCGCCTGCGCGGGTGCGAGGAGTCTCCCGGCCGGCGGCAGGGCGGGTGGCACGTTCTGGGGTTGCCGAGCGGAGAGCTGCTGCGCCGCGCCGGGCCGAGCCTCTGTCCCCGGGTGGGAGCGCGCCGGAGAGCTGCACGTACCGACCCCCCCGGAGCGGGTGTCGGTTCGAGCCGGTTGTTCCCAGGCGGTCGTGTCGCGGGGCGGGCGCCTGACACCCCCGCGCGCGTGCCCACGGGCGCGCGTGTGAGTCGCGCGCGGCGGGTCCGTCGGGCGGAGGAGGGGCGCTGGGCTCCTGCCATCGCCCCGTGTGCCAGGGAGGAGGACAAAGCCCCCCGGCTGCCCTGCCCCTCCGCGGCGGATCCCGGTGTCCCGCTGCTTCCATTTGTTTTTGATCTGCCTCATTAAAAGACCATTGATGGCTTTAACCATTGTCCTTGTTTAGGTGCTGATTTACAAGCGCTAATATCTGACTGCGCCGAGATTAATGGGAGCCCGCGAAGTTTACAATTATCCGCAGGTCCCTTGACCACACATGGAGGGGTTTGGGTTGGGGTCACGCACTCGTATGAAAAACTCCAAAGCAGGCTTAAACCTGGGAACGTTTTAATAGGATTGAATTTGTAATAGGATTTGGCAGCTTGGCCTAAACTATATGGTAGGGGGCTTTGCTCTGGTTTATTTCGGAGTTGAGTTTGGGGGTTTTTAACGTCGTGTCGTGACTATTGCACAATAAGGTGAGGTTTTGAACTTTCTGACTTTATTTTTCATGGCATCCTAAGCACAAATGTATGTCTTTGATATAGAGCATTAAAATAAAGAATACTCTACCTGAATATATCTTGTGTGTGCAATAGAAGTAGATTCCAGTTTTACACATTTTCTGGTGTGAATCTGTGCACTTCATGTGAGCTTAAAACGCCTCAAATTAGTGACAAAATATATGACAATTATTAAAGAAAAAACAGAGGAGGACAAGTGTGACTGTTACTTCACTGAAGCAAGAGTTCTGCTGAATAACAAAAGATCCAATGCCGACTCTTACCTTATTCAAACAAAGACACATTAGGAAATAGTAACCAGGCAATAAATTAGATTTATTGAAAACAGTACTGCAAATAGAGGGGAAGTTGCATGGGAAGGTAGGAGAGAACCTAAAAGTCAATCATGTGAGCAATTAGTTCTCACTTAGAAGTTGGCAGCAGGGAGTTTCAGTGGTAGTACACACTCCATGGCTGTTAATTCATTTTACATTATTTTGCGCTGCGCTATAATGCTCGTATGCTGTTTAGAGTGCTGTGAAACAGGTTGTTGTGAAATACGGCATTATTAGGTATCCTCATTTACTAGTTTTTCTGGGTTTGGGCCTTACTGGGGTCTTTTGTGGGGTTTTGTTGTGGGGTTTTGTTGTGGGGTTTTCTAGTAACACAGCAAAACTGGAAATATATGATACGTGTCCTCAGGGTCATGAGAGTACTTTGCTTTCAGGACGTAAACTGTAAATCCTGCAGCACCAGGAAAGTTACAGTGGCTAGAAGGTATAATGAAAAAATAATGGGAAACTAATACAGATTCAGTTTTCCTAGCTTTAAAAGTTCTAGTGCAGTCAGCCAACTTTAGGGAAATAGGAGCTTCTGAGGAAACAACAGCAGCAAATCCTGCACTAGCATACATCCTGTGAAATGTCAGAGAATGCCATTGGCTTCACTGAAGTAGCATCAGACAAAAGACAGCCAGATCTTGCCCCTGTTTAGAGGCTCAGAGCTCCATTTTTTATGGTCAAGGCTGATGCAGCAAATTGCTAGTGCCAGGGGGACGTGTATGTCTGTATTCTACCTGCCCAGTCCTTTGCATTATTGTACCCCCAGATGTTGTGCTTCTTTCCTGTCCTTATAAAATCAAGGGCTTGAGTATTCTGTGAGAAGGTTATCTACATCTGGTTCCCCTAGCTAGAATTATTAATTTTTACAGCAGTCTGTAACAGCTCCTTGGAAATACTGAGGCAGGTTAAGATAACAAAAAAAAAATAATGTTTGCAATTAAACATAATAATCGTTCCAAAAGCCATCCATAGTTGTGTTATTTGCTAACTTTTTATTCTAGTGTTGATTTTCAAGCAAAAATGTACTACCTATGCATCACTGCGGTGTAGGCTTTGAGGAGAAGTTGCATGTAAGGCTTTCTTGACAAGTGAGTGGAAGTCGTGTAGCACAAAATAACCATCCCAATAAACTGTATAGCCATAGTTTTATTAGGAGGATTAACAGCTAAAATAATTACATTTCAAAATGTGCATCATCACTCTAAGCCTTCAGGAGTAACATCTGGAAATGAGTGGGACAGTCCTCACCTTCCTGAGAAAAGTTGCTCCATGCTGTTTGCAGGTCCAAGAGGACAAATCTGCATTAGTATAAATTTTTCTAGAAGGCTTAAAATCTCATTGAGACTAATTTTATTTTGAGTATTTTCAATAAAACTTTGTAGGATTGTCATTTACAGTCTACCCTGGATCCTGTGGCGAATTCAGTGGCCACAACATTACAAGAGACCTGTAGCCCAGTGTATGAGGTAATTTTGAGAATGTTTTACGGGGAAAAGTGCTTTCTGCTCTGCTATTTTCTTTGAACAGGGATTACACTCTCTCATTAGCAGTTCCTCAGTGTCTGACTGAAGTAGGAATCTGGATGAAAATGAACTGACAGCAACTTAATCTAAACAAGTAGGACATGGTAATTGCTCACAGAGAGAAGTACTTTAAAACAGTAAAAGCCTGTGGGGTAGGAAAGGAGGAAGGGAGGAACTGGGGGAGGTGTTGCTCCTGAACTAACCAGGTAGAGCTATCTGCTGATTTGGTGCTATGCTAGATACAAAGATGTGGCTGCTTCTAATTTCAGCTTGATAATGCTCAGGCCCTTCAGGCTGCCCCGTGCTCCCCTCTCTGTTTCTTCTCCCAACCTTTATCAATAAGAAACTCTTCCATTTTCAGCATCAGCTGTGGTGCTTCATTCTGAAGCAGACTGTGGAATAATGCACCTGACATTGGGAGAGTGAGGCCAGATATATACACTTTCGTTACCACTTAAATGTGCAGCTCCACCAACACTTTACATTTGCTAAAAACCACCAAAACAAGCAGTCCTGCCTGCCTCCAGCCCTCACTGGGCATTTCCATCCATCCTCCTTTTTGCTGGCAGCCTGCACCATCACACCTACAAGCAGAGGTCAAACACTTCTTGGGACTGACCTGTGTAATCTATCCCACAGACAAACATAAAATGCAAATGGAAATCACCACCCTCACTCACCACAGTCAGTCCCCTGAGACAGCTGCCTGTGGGACTGCCCTGGAGGAGCCAGGAATGAGGAACAGGGAGATAAAGGAGATGATTGCTGCTTTTGGAAGCAAAGCTTGTGCTGTTCCCTCTGCCCACACAATGCAAAGAGCTAGGCACCCCTAAAAGCCTCTGAATTGTCACACTGGGGTGCAGAGCACAGAGGGCTAAGGTACCAAGGTCAGCTGCGGGCCACCATAATTGTGCCCAAAACTTGCAAGGACTGATGAGGTCCAACCCAGAGAAGTGGAAGAAAGTGCCTTCTGAGTCTGCTGGATGGGACACAGATGGAAGAAAGATAATGGGCAACCATATGGGTTAAAGCTGTGTATCCACATAGCCCATAATAAGAAGCGCTGTCTTTCTGTATGCATCAGCTGTAACAAACCCAGGTTGTGCAATTGCCACAGGGAGGACTGACTTTCAAAGAGCTGGTGACAATGGCAGCTGCTTTCATGTGTGTGTCTGTGAGACCTCTAAAAATGCCAGTTTGGAAAAAAAAGGAAAAAAAAAAACAGATTACATGTTTGAACATAGGCTGTTGCCATGTTTCTGCAGTTATTACGTTGTCTTTCTGGTTTGACAAAAATTTAAAAGAAAAGCATATACATTTTAAAATTATGACAGTCATGATAGTCGTCTGGGGTGGCTTGTGGTTGTTACAAGAAAAGGTGTTTAAGATGTAAAAACATTGTGCAGTTTTTAATCAAATTACTGAAGTTTATTTGGGGCATTTTGTTATTTACTTGTAAAACGCAGAGCGAATAATTTTGAATTGGTGTATAGTGATTGATTCTGACTAATGAAGAAGTTTTCTATCTCAGACTAGGGGGGAAATCTCCTTACCTCTTTTAATATGTTTAGTGTGACACAAAAATTATAGACAAAAGTCTCATTATGTATGTGTGTGAAAAGAAAAGCGGATGAGAAAGAGAGATTACACTCACTTAATCTGTAACACACTAGTTTAAAATTAGAAAGCTATAGCTAATTATCTCATTTGGAAAGATTGAGCAAAATCTGACCAAATATCCATGACAGAGTCTAATTTATCATATATCTCATATGATATCTTTTCCATAATAGCTAAATCAATGAGACCCAAGTGCCAGTCATTGATCTAATGGACGGATGGTGATTTCCATTTGATAAAGATTAAAGTTTTGGCAATGAAGATAGCTAGAGGTAACAATTTTTCTTGTGCTGAAGATATTCTTAAGAACTACCTTCATGTATTTGTACTGTAAATGAAGGCAGTATTTTTGTACACAGCCCTGCTCCTCACAACCATTGCTGTTTGTGCTTGTCAAGGCACCAAGCCACAGTGCAGATGTTCCTCATTCTGCTTCACTCGTAAAGTACACAGCAGGGTTTAAGATGTTTGTCGTTTGCATAGAACCAGAATTTGCTTTCTGGCGTGCTGCACAGGCATGAGAGCATATTTTTGAAAGTCGGCAACATCATGAGTAAGTTTGATAAGTGTTTTTTCTAAATGCACTTTGTTGCTCAGCCTCTAGTCTTTGCAAGACCAGAGAAATCTCAATGAGTGCAGTGTAGCCCTCTCTGAAATTTCAGGACCACTAAGGACATCCCTAATGGCTGGGTCTGTGTTACACAGAGGGCTGCTGTGTGCTGGGGAGATGACTGGGTCATGGAGGATTTTCAGCCAAGCAAGTGGGTGTCTCTGCCTGGCCCCAAATCCCCACAACAGTGCTTTTCTCAGAGAGAAAAACAACCCTGAGTGTCCCACAAGGCAAAGGTTTTTATCTTCACCAAGTGCCGCTGATTTGGTCAGGTTCACCAGCTGGATTGTAGCATTGAAGTCCATAAGATGAACTTAAAATATTCTTTCTGGGGGGTCTTTGATTGATGTCATTGGTTACAGGCCCTTTAAAGGGAAAAATTGCTCGTTTCTGAAGTCCTTGATGTAGTATGTCCTAGCTAGCATCTGTCTGAAAAATGAAGGAAGTTGTGACAGTCTCCTTGTGTGGCTCCTCACAATAAAAAATGAGAAATAAAAAACCAATGCAAGGAAGTGTTTCACATTGTGTTTGGCTTCCTCATGCTCTTACCTTCCCATTTCTGCTGCTCTGACTGACATAAGTTCCCACCACAAAGCTTGTACCAGTTGGGTCCTTGAGCTGCAAACATGAACCAGGAGAACTGGAATAGGTCCTGGACAAACACCATTTTGAAAAGACTAATAATTAAAACAATCTGAAAATGTTCCTGCCCCAAAGATGAGCTGGAGGAATAAGGTACTTTCTGTGTTCTCTGCTGATGAGGTGCTAGCTCAAGATACTCTTTTGTTGCGCCAATGTGATTTTCCATGGAGCCACAGTGCAAGCTTTGTCTTTTACTAGAGAAAGTGTTAAGTGTAACCATATGCCAAGCATGAAATAGGAGCTAATAATAGATACACAAAGACAAGGGAGTAGAGTTAAACAATAACCTGATACCTGCTGGGATGGTCAGTCACATTCTAAGCACTGTTCTCTATGATAACTAATCTTTAGGCGGCTCTGGTAAAGTCCTGATTTAAATCCAAAGGAAAACAAGCTCAGCAAAGAACCTGTAAGAAGTCTGAATTGCGCTGTATTAAGGCAGACAAAGAAAAATCACATAAATAGAGGCTGAGGCAAACAGTGAATTACAGTTAGTGGAGTCTGCTCTGTCAGAAACTGCATGTCTGTGATGTCTTCCAAGCTTGGAGGAGCACAGCTAGCTCTGACAGCAGGGTCACAGTGCTGCTGTTTATTTTCTAGTGAAGCCTATCTTAAGTGAGCATGCAAGGAAGCGGTGGAAAAGGTTGGTTAGCAGGAAAGACCATGAGCTGGGACAAAATTGTACTTAATTTGAGGAATATTTTAGAGAAGCCTGTCAGGACTGCCAAGCATGCTGGGGGATGTGCATCAGCACTGGTGTGGAGCTGTGAGAGCAGCCTGACCAGTTCATAGTAATATTTAGACCTGGTGTTCATGTAAGTGGGGGCAGAAGATACAGGCGGGGAAAGGAAGACTGTAGGTAGTGAGCAGGATGCTCATTCTCTGTTCATCCTAATGCTAGTTTTTGTGTTAGGACTCTGGGTTAGGATGAGGGAGAGCCGGAGGAATCTATTTTTTCTCCAAATAATGTACCAAAGAAAACTCTGAACACAACCAGTGTCTGATTTGGGTAGTGGAATGGTCTGGGTGTAGAAAGCTTGGATTAATTGCCATAAGATGAAAAATAACATTTAATGAAGTGATCACTGCCATTTCTTGGAGGTGCATTTCTGTGTGTTGAGAGCTCACCACAGCATGCTACCATCTTCTAGCCATCCTGTTTGCTCCTGCTGTCAAGACCTGTTAACCCAGAGGTATCTTGTTTCCCTGACACTGCTCCCACAGTTCCCTAAAAGAGGGACTGGGCAACCAAATTTCTTTCCTACCACGTCCTGCCCCTTCTGGGGAGTAGTGTCACCTCTTTTGGTGACACTGATCCTGCCTGCTAGTCCTCCAAACACTGGAAATCACTATTAATGCCATTTTTACTGTGTATATCTCCACAATTTGCCTTTTTAAAAAATGTTAGGCTACACAGGAGAAGTTTTTTTAATTAGCTGACAGAGGAAATGGAGCAAAAGAAAAGCATTTGGTTAGGTACAGCCCTACAGATCTTGGTATTTTTTCTTACCAAAAATGAAAAAGAAAACAAGTTGTCCTGTGAGTATCACAGTTTGTGGAGCCTGCTTTCCTACAGACTTGTATCCCATTTCCTTACCTCGCTCCCACAATAGTTCTGTCTCCCTCTGTAAACCCTCTGACATCTGTCAGGCAAGAAATAGCACATACCCTGCCTAATCTGGAGCCATGCATATGCAGATTGGGCAGCTGGCTACTACCAACCCATATAACATATCACATCTGAGTTCTTCCTGCCCTCTTTTCAACGGGTTTTTCATGCTGGGTCTCTCTCCACTTCCCAGCTGCAGATTTCAAAAAAAATGCAGTTAATTGTCTCTAGGACTTCTGCTTCTCCCTCAAGTTTGGGTTAAATTTCCCAACAGACTAAAACGGTATTAAGAAGGCTGACTGGCAGAGAAGTGAAGAGCCAGAAGGACAGAAGACTGATTTCCTTAGCAAACCAGCCTGAAATATTTCACTTAAATAATTCTCTTCAAAGCTGATACAGTATTTTGTGTTACTCTTCTGTGGCACAAACAAAAGATGTCAGAGGCTGTATCCCAAGACAGCTGCGGAAGATGGCATCTGCGCCCCTTTAGCCCAGGCTGTAGTCACTAGATTAACCTTCTGGGAGGTAGGAGGTGCAATACTTTATAGTGGGAACTGAGCCTCAGCCTCTTGAGAGAACACCTGTTGTTTTAGGTAGGGATTCCCCCAGTCCATCGTGTTTGTGCTTTTACCCCAAACCAGCTGAGGTGACATTAAGTGAGGCAAGAACTGATTCCTGGGTGATGATCCCTGTCACCAGGCCAGAGAAGCATAATCAGCACCAGTATCTGTTTCAGTATTGAACACAAAAGGTGGGAAGCACTGGCAGGGGAGTCCAGATCATACCTGTTATTTGAGAGGGGAAGCACCTGGATTCTCTTTCCTTTTTTGCCTGTTAGAGGTTTGAAGTAGATCCTCAGTGACTAACTGTTCAGGTTGTTCCAGCTCTTACGCTGAAACCCAGAGCATAATTCTTGCTTGGCTGTGTCAACCATGGAGCTAGAAGGTTTTGATGGCTTTCTTGCTATGTCTTAATGAAGATTCAAGTGCAACACATTTAGTTGCAAAGACTCCTCCAAGAAGCGTCTAGAGGACACATGCAACCTACATGTAGACTTTCTTCAAAGGCTCTAACTTGTCCAAATTCAAGGAAATTTTTCACAGGGAGAAACGTAGGTACATTTTTTATCCTCCCAAAAATTGTTTCTGGCAAACATCAAGTACCTGCCTGAAAGCTTACATCACTGAACTTTTTTTTAAGACACTAGAGTTATTTGACATGAAAACATATTTTTCACTAGCCTTCTCTTCAGAAATGATCTGCCAGTTTTAACTGAAACCTAGAAAAAATATATCATCTCTCCATCTCTCTTCTAGCCATGTAAAGTTTAGCAAAGTTACTTAAATTAATCCATTACCATAATAGAGAGGTACAACACACAGAACAGCCAGCTTTACATGCATAACAGGCTGGTGGAAAAGTAAAAACTCACTTGAATTTTACCATATATTTTGCAAAAATTTAGGCTCATCTGGCATTCCTGTACAAAATTCATCCTGCCATGAGACAGTCCTCAGATTTCATATTGACTATAGAAATTATGGACTCGGCATGACCAGGTTCCATACCCTAAATGTCATATCAGAATGGGAAAAGGGCAAAAAGATAAGCAGAACTGAGATTTTCCCTTATGTCTGTGCACCTAGATTTAAAACATTATTTGAAAAATGGATAGAATCTCAAAAATACGTTGTTGTTGAACATAAGCTTACTAATCTTACACTTTATATGTATTTGAGCATCCTTTTGCAACTTCTTTTTCCTATCTAGAAAAAAATAAAGGGAAAGGCAAACAAATTGTCGGGGGAATGAAGGGGGATCCCAGCTGCACTGGAAAGCTGGAAAGGCTTTGACATGGAGGTTTCATTATCACTTCCACTCCCTCCCTATAGGCATTCATTAAAATGTCAACTGTGTGAAGGTATACCCGTAAATATATAAATAATACATAATAATTTCATTTGCAGATTCCACTCGGGAATACTAGCCCCAAACCATGTTAGTCTTGCTTATACCAGGAAAAATCATAAGCAATATTCTGTTCCAGTGAGGCTCCACTTGTAGTAATAACATTGGCGTTGCAATACGAAGCGGGCACATGGCTTTTCCTTCAGTATCATTGCATCCTGCTAACATACTGTGGTATGTGATCCCTGATGACTCTGTTGCCTTCCACTTTGCAAGGTTAAAAGTTGTCGTCTTAAAATAACAGCAGCTCAACTTCATGTAATGGTGGTCTCCAGCTGTCTATCCCTGGATGTTTGGACTGCATGGATCATCTCTCAATTCAAGTCCTCGCATGGCCAATTACGGGAAGGCATTGGTATTAAGGAAGTACAGTTATAAGTTCATGGAGGCCACCTTAGTTATGCTGTTGGCTAAAAGCTGCATGTTTAGCTTTACCCAGATTTAGCAGCACATGGGTGTTTATGCACCGTACGTGTTTATCAAGATCCATTTATCATGATCCATTTATCATAGTCTGCTTTGCACAAAGGCAATGGCGAGAGCCTAGGCTGGTTGCAGAGAGAGATGTTGTTTGATAGACAACTGTGTCTAAGCCAGTATGGACAAGACATTAACAATCTGGGGACAGCTGCTGAGCAGTCTATGTGAGAGGGGTGGGTGGTCTTAGCCTTGGTCATGGCAGCCTGTTGTCTACATGATGAAAACTCCCTTGCAAGTGGCATTAAACAACACCCAAGTTGGCAATCTCAGAGAATTTAGGAACTGAATTAACATAGAGACCAGATTACCTTCTTGGCTCTCCCAGTGACCCCCAAAGAATAGGGCAGAAGGCAAAACCCATGGACAGGGCAGCCTGGGAGGCTTTGCCTAGCACAGTCCATATGAAATCCATTCCGTGGGATTGCAGTCCCCAGGGCTGTCAAGTCACTACTTTGTAAAACCAGTAAGTTGCCTTTTAAAAGATGTTAAAGGAATTTTAAGGAAAAAAAAATACATAATTACTGTAAATGCAAGTTTTCCATTGGGTCATACATCTGCATTTAACTTAGTGATTTAGTGATTCCTAAAGGAAACGATTATAGTCCTTTGTTCTTAAACAAATAAGTTGTGTTCTTTATCCGCTGAAAAAGCTGATAATATGATAGGTGCAGCTCTAAGGAATAATTATACTAAATGGCCGTGGATACCTCAAAAGACAGAATACATCTATTATGCAGAATTCCCTACAGAAATCTTAGAAATCTTATATGCATTGATTGCTAGTTAGCATTAGAAAGACTTTTACAAGTTGACTTTACCAAAGAAGCAACTATTTGCATTAGCAAACAGGCAACATCAGCTAGCTGATAAGAATACAGTGGAGTAATGCAATTAATATAGCTATGTCTGTTAATTAGTGTTTGCTGACTGTCAAAAGAAGATACTGTTAGGAGACAAACTTATTTTCCTGATTAAAGAGTAGGGCCCATCTTGTTGAATTGAGCTGGACCCACTTTTGATCTAATTAAAGCTAGCAGAGTACTGTGTACTGGAAACTTGTGCCACTCTGACATACATTTGCATATTCATAAGTGAGATAGATTGATATTTTGCAATTAACATGGACCAACGAGAATAAGGCCTAATTAGTAAACATGTTCTCTTTATTAACTTTCAGGTCAGGCTTTTGTTGTACTATAAAGTAATAATGGAACAGGAAGTCCTTTCTAAGAAAAAGTGTTATGTCATATATAGTTCATTCCTTTCTCATTCAAGCTCCATCTGCTTGTTACTCTACTATTACTCATAGCCATTTAGTTAATGATTGGGATGATGCAAAGGAGAAGGAGATGTATAGGAGTGGAGACGATATATTAGGTCAAAGTAGGAGCGGAAAATGTTGGTAAATGCAAAAGTCCTGGGCAGTTCAGCTATAGACAACTTCATTACAGTGTGGTTTTCTGGTTTGAGTTTGCTTCATTCAAGGCAAATATTCAGGTTTTGAATGTTCTTCTAGATCATCAAACGGCAAAAATGAGCTTACATCAAGATGATGCAATACAGTGGCATGTAAGCAAGAGGCTGGAGTATGGAGTGGGGTTTAGGAAGCTTGCATAGCTACACAAAGGCAGAAATTGTTAGATTTATGTATAAATAGTATTTTTATATGTAAATAGTAATTTTAAAGATTGGATTGAAGAAATAATGGTCTGCTCAGAATCAGCTAGCAAAAGACTTAAAAAGCAAAATATGTCTCTATGCAGAGCTTGCTACATGGGGTTTGCAGAAATAAGTCATACTCTCACATTACTAACTTATGTCCTCATTAAGATTAAGTAAAATTAATTCTGTATGCCAGTGTTTACAAATTCACTGATTCTAGCCTTCATTTTTTTCTCTATTTAAAATACACAAGGATAAGGCATTTAACTAGATGTAACACATCAGAAAATGGCTCGCAAACAAATAATATTATGCAGTATAAACTCCCATTAACTAATAATGTAGTTGACATTGATTGAAAGTGATTAACTCTAGTGCTCTTTTTCATGTTGTTAGTTAAAATAAATACCAGTGTATAAGGGAAAAGTTGGCATCTTCTCATTTTGCAAATGGATTGAACGAAGCTGACTTCTTCCTCATATTAAGTTAAACTAGAGGATTAGTAGATGCATTAGGGAGACACAGGAATCTAGGTAAAGCAATAATAGTCAATGAGGCAGTCTCACTCCATCATTCACCTTTCCTACTTAAAAGAGGTTAGTTACCTAATGATAAAATTTCATGGTCAATTTGGAATATGTAATTAAATCTGATTGTAAACCTACTGCTATTTCTCTCTTCTTCAGAGGTCAGCACGGCAGTATAATTCCTGACCCCTGTCCATAAGCATTTTCTTATAACTGGCACCAAATATTATTTTGGAGGAGATATCTCTTTTCTCTAGTCTTCAGTCAGCAGCTTCTTTCTGTGTGAGATCTGGGAAATGAGACACACTGATTCTCATCCCCAAATGTAAGTCATGGCAGGAGCCCAGCCCCTTCCCATCACAGCCACCCCCCTGGGAGTTCAGCTCTGGCTCTGCTGGTCTTTCATCACTCAGCTGTGTTTGCGTGGTTAGTCGTGAGCCTGCCTGCATATGGCGGGGCTAAACAGTATTTTCCAGGTACAACGTGCAGTCAGGCATGTATTGGAGTGGTTGCAGGTGTCACTACCTGCACTGCAGCCACAGGATGCCTCGTGGGTGGAAATCCTCAGGCCATGGTGAATGCTGTATGTGGAGTCCAACTCCACCAACCTCCTTCCTGTCTCCCAGGTTCCTCCTTCCCCTTTCACCTTCTTCTCACTGAGAGGAGGCCAGGTATGCCTCTCAGTAAGACAGCCAGAGGGCTACCATGTTCCTGAAGTTCCTGAGAGAGGGAAATTATCTGCTTTGCTTCTCTTGGCTTCAGAGTAGGATCCCTTAAGTGATGCCAGGGCAGGTGATGCACCATGGTCTCCCCAGTGCCCCTTCGACTTTCCAGCACAGGAGCTTTCCAAACAGTGCTCTTCTTCTTTCACCCTTTCTGCACCAAAGCTTCTCCTTTCTGACCCAGCTGCTGGGGTGTAGGAACCAGGTATCTGCTTGTCATGGTTTTGATCCTGGCTGGCAGCCTAGTGCCACACAACCGCTTGCTCGCCCTCCTACCTCCTCCCTCCTGGGGATGGGGGAGAAAATGAAAGGCGTAAATGGAAAAGAGACTCATGGGTTGAGATAAGAGCAATTTTATAACTGAACTACAATAATATTGAAAATAATTATAATGATAATAATAGTAATATATACAAGTATACACGAGTGATGCACAGAGGAACTGCTCACCACCCAATGACCAAGGCTCAGCTTGTTGACAGCTAACAATCCCAGAGCAGGGAGAGTCCTGAAGCCACAATCCTGGAAAAGAGATAAGAGCCTGAATGTCCAAGAGAGGGGCGACCTAGAGGGAGACAACCTGGAGCAAGAGACAGCACTTCCAGACAGATCCTAATCTATATACTGGGCATGACATGCATGATATGGAATAGACCATTGACCAATTTGGGTCTCAATCCTAAACCTGAGGTCGAATTCTAGGCTACTAGTTGGTGCTGTGCTCCCTCCCAGCTTCTCCTGCACCTGCAGGCACTGGCACAGCAGAGAAGCTGAAAAGTCCTTGACTGTTCTGGCAGCAACTATAAACATCGTATGTTATCAGCCTTCTTGTCAGCACAACTCCAAAACATAGCCTTGCACTAGCTACTGAGAAGAAAGTTAACTCTTTCTGAGCTGAAACCAGGACACTGCTGTAGATGTCCAGCCTCCCTTCTGCCTCCTGCCACTGCTGCCCCGGCAGAGCTGACACTTCAGGAAGTGTATGGATACTAGCTCCTGCTCCTGGGACTACAGCTCCCTTACTGGCTTTTATCAAAGAAAAAGGCAAAACTTCTGTACTGACAAGGATGGAAAAAAGTCCTGAATATTGTCTGCAATCAGCAGAAATTTACTATGACAGGACCATAAGAGCAGAAAATGAGGATGCTCCAGGAAAAAACAATGCAGTAGCCTATGATGGACTATAAGTGATGAAGGCAAATAGTGATTAGCCTATCTGCAAAATGGCACAGTCTCAAAGGCTAGAAGGATGATACCCTACCCTCTGGAAAAGCATTTAGTTAGATAGAGATAGGGTAAGATTGAATCTCATGAGGCTAAGAACAGAATTCATTAAGACTTCTGCATCGGGGAACAGTCCTCTAAGCAGAAATTTACCTGGAAACCTAACTTAACCTGGAATCTTATAGAAAGTGGCCTCCTTCTGGGAGGCGTGCAATTGGGTATGTTTATCTCAAACCTTGCATGACGGCAAGATGAAGAACATCTCACTTGTGGATGACTTTAGGCGTGAACAAGGCATCTGATCATTCAGCCTTGGCAATAATGAGACACTTGTGAGAAACATAAAGGTGAAAAATGGCAGAGACTGGGATTTCTAGTATTCCCAGTCTTAGGTGATATCTCAACTGAGATTTTCATAGATGTAAGCTTAAGTGTCCTTTAAATGCCTAAGTCCTTTTCTGTGGCTAGCAGTTGGCTTTTAAAGCAATTTATTTAAAAGTCTTTCTTTTATTAGCAAGCCCTACAACTTCCAGGCTCCCATCTGAAAAATCGCGGTTTGAAGCCTAAACCATTTCTATAGCCACAATTCTTTCAAAGTGTCTTAGGTGTTCAGATGAATGGCTGAGTGCTAAAACTCGATAAGTTCAGATTAGTGAGGAATTATAATTATCTGATATCAAAGGCATCTGACCACTGGAAGAACTTATTAAGACCTGCTTTTAATTCACCATCTCAAGTAGCTTTTGATTCAAGATTAGATTTTCATAAAAAGAAATGCTCTAATTCAAACAAGTGTTAAATATAAGAAATCAGTATTGTCTGTACTCTTGCTATTTCACAGCTCAGAATGGTTGCCCACGGTGGTCTCCCCTGAAACCTGAAAGTTAATCACTAACTTAGCTTAACCTTAAATTGAAGCAGTTGGGGGGAAAATGGCATTGATCTCTATTAGCTAAACAAAAAAAGCGAACAAGATATATTTCCATAGGCTTTTAGGTCCCATAATCATCTTTGTGAGATGATTGAGAAAGAAGAATATTCTCCTCCTGGGTAATTGTGACCTTAAACAGCCCCAGCCTGGCCCAGAACAAGTGAATGAGCAGTAAAGGACAGCTGCCTGGCACTGGCAGGTGGAAGAGAGCAGAGAGGAGAAGGTGGTAAGTGAAAATAAAGGGATGACAAAAATGGTCTGTCATGTCATCTTTCCAGCTTTGAATGCTAAGTAACTTAGGAGCTGGAGAGGAGTCAGTAGCTCCCGCAGTTTCCCAATCCTTGTTGTAATGGCTCACTTTCACTAAAAGAGTAATTTTGTTCCTCTTCCTCATAAACATTTAGGCTCCTAATGCCCCTTGAGCACTGATCTCTCATTCATTTTGAACAGAAAAAGTTAAACTAAAAAAAATTTAACATCTCTGTTTCCAAAGTCTGCTGGGCACGGTGACAATGGCAGAACAAAGTCTCTGAGCAAACACAGACATATCACAAGCCAAGAGTGCTGAGTAGGGAACAAGACTGCACAGAGATGTTAACACATCTGAAAACCATGTCCTTGTAGACTTCAGAGACATTAGAGAGTGCCCAGGAATCCTACTTTATAGAGCAATTATGGAAAGCTTTTTCTATGACTCCATGAACAACAAAACCTCCATGAGATAACTTTTATTATGCGACTTCATCCACCCCCTCACTGAGAGCAGAGACCTGTAGTGGAGAATGAAACTTTTTCTTCAAAACCTCCTCCAATGTACTGCTGAGTATTCAGGTGCCAACACTGTAACATACAGTTTTATTTATAACAAAATCTCGATTTTTTAAAGGTCTACTGTGGTCTTATTTTTACTGGGGCGGTTCTACTGCCTCTTTTACAGTGAAAAAGTCCTAGATCTCTGACTGCTTTCAAAGTTTTTCTTTTCAGTTGTGGCTTCTGATCCTACTCACCTCATCAAAAGAAAACTGAAGAGCATTAGGTACATTTCTACTGTGCTACACTATTCATCTTGCGTGAAAAGATGAAGCAAAATGGCTGCTGTGCATGCAGCAATTTGCACTCTGAATTATTCAAATACTTTTTCTTCTCATGGCTAGATGGTGCCTGAATCAAACAAATCAAAGTGGGTAATAAATTGATATAATTTCCCATCAGGCTCACAGAAAGTCGCATTCAAAATAGCTGCAGGTTTGCCCGTCCATCCCACTATGAAGACTTCCAGGGTGGTTCATCTGATGCCTTTGAAGTACCAAACTCTTGTACTGGGACTTCTTGCTCTTCAACAGTTGCTAGAGTTGCTACTTTTTTGTGCAACGGTGTTTCAGATAATGCCCCAGTCAGCAAGATGTTCTTCTTCAGAGTGGCAATAATCCTCCTTACTGCATATCTTCATCATTCTTGTGGGCGTAATATTTATTTAAGAGATTTGACATCCCCATGCCATTGTTGTATGCCATAATTCTCTATCATAACCTAATTATCACACTTTGTGGGTTTTGATAATGATTTAAGCATGAGTAGAATACTATGTGTGGGATGATTTGGTTTGCACTTGCCATACTGTAGAATGTTCCAAGTATGTGTGTGTGAGGTACAGTATGTATAAGCACCCTACATTTTGCCAAAGCTCACCAAAAAACAGATGCAAAAATAAAATACAAACAGGTGGAAATTCCATGCCTACCAACAGCTCATCTCCTGCTTATGGATCAGAGATTCTTGGGAAGGACAGCCAGCTGCCTAACCTGTTGGAGATGAATCCAGGTATCAGAGGGTTAAAACACTTGCTCATTGGTTTTCTCAGCTCCTATTTTAATTTGCTCTCTTTTTTTTTGGACAGCTCTGTGAAGGCAGTCTGGTTCGCTGCTTCGCCATACTAATGAGACTCATCCATCTGCCTCTGTCATTGCCAGGCTCTCTTTTCTGCTGGAAGTCAGAGATGAACGCTCAGGACAGGTCCTTTCTAGGCTGCAGTACTTAATCATTTCTAAACACGCTAGATGGCCTCAGGCAGTGAAGGCAACAAGCATTTAACCCAGGCTTGGCAGCTCAGGCTTCCACATAGTCTGGCTCTAAGCCTTGATAATGAAAAGTAGCTGTGCTTTTACTCTCCACTTAACCAGATGCTCTTTGCTTCTTGGGGCAAAAGGTTAAATAGATATAAGAACCCATGCTAGTTTTGAAGCCTTTTATTAGCAGTCCTTATAGAAATGGAGTAGAGCATTCTGCTCCCCCGACTATGTCTCTTGGGATCCTGTATTTAGGACTGTGTCCACTAACTAGAAGAATGTAACCTTCTCACCCAAAGCTCATTTCTTGTTCAAGTAACAATAAATAGAGCCTAAACCCCACTTTGCCACTTAATTATTTAATGTTCTATTTTTATAGCAAGGATGGATGAAGGAGACATTATCAGTTTTGTTTAATGGTGGCAACACCTTATATTAACAGTGCAGATAAAGCATTTTTTCCACTGTGGCTGGGACAACTGATTTATTTTTCCACTCCATCTACTGCTCCATATGTCTCTGGAATCTGCCTTTTTCCCAGAGCTCATGTTAGTATAAAGCAATTGTCTGGGATGTGTAAGAATTAAGTATCCCATCATTCAGGCTAGACATGCAATTAGAAGAGTTGCACTAATTTCCACTGCTGAGACCCTGTCACTTTAATTTATCCTTACTTTCCTGCATTTAGGTCTTCTCTGGTTTGAGGCCAAGGGTTTTATAGAGTTTGAGGCAGTGGTTCTGTAATGCCAGAGTTGGGGGGGAGGAGGAGTTGGTGGATGTGGGTGGGAGGGGGAGAAGAGCGGCCGGGGGAAGTGTTAAGGGCAGGGGAAGAATAAGAACTGGCTGAAAGGAACAAAACCGACACATACACACTTTAAAGATCTAAAGCATGTGCCAAATAATGATGTGTGGAGCGGCTGCAAAGGAAAGTAAAGCTTTCAGAGAGGAAGTCTGTATTGAATTGCAGCACTGGGCATGTGTCTCACCCCTGATTTTCTTTTTTACACAGATGTTTAGCACTGAGTCTAGATTTTTAGCACTGAGTCTTGGTGTTGGGGTTGGGTTTGAACGGCTCAGCTGAGAGCACCTGAATCTGTCCTCTGCTCTGTTACAGGTTTTCCAGGGGAAAGCCAGGGGTGCAGGAGCATCAGCTTCTCCTCGGTACCATCTCCCTGCACCCACTGGCTCCCACAATGCACTGAAGGAGGAACCTTCAAAACAGCATAAAACTGCTAGTGCACTGAGCTCCTGGATAAAAGTCCAGGACAACCTTAGACAAGAAGGGTTTTGTGCATCTAGTCTCACTTTGCACACCATTCCTGCTGCAGTCAGGATGACATTATTCCTAGATACAACTGGTAAAGCTTTGAAAAAACCCTCAAACTTTCCAAGCTTTCATGCAGCGAATAAGCTCTAATTACGTATCTTTATGGAAAACAGTGAATAGCTTTCTAATTAGGAAGAGTTTTGTATCGGGTTTTTTATATGGAACGGTCTGGGTTGATTTGTGTGAGTGTTTGTCAGTCCAGCATAAGGAAACATACAGAAAATATGTGTTAATGTTGGGTGATACAGAAATATAATGCTATAGCAAGTGGTTCTCTTCGTAAAAAGTACCAATACAATATACTTCAGTAAATTTAAAGAAAAGTATAAGGAAAATTGGTACAACCACATTTATACTTATTAAGCCTTTTTTAATGGGTTAAAGAAAGGAAGATAGAAGCTGCCATTCTGTACTTGCATTTCAGTGATGACATATTTACAATTTGTTTTCATGTTTTCTTACTCCTGGAGAATATAAAACACTGTATTAGGTATACTTATTACTAATAAATTGTTGTGGAGGACTAAATAATGCTGGTAAACTATTACTCTAACTTAATTAAGTCAGTTGCTTCCTGTAATTTCCATCCATTTGGATCTTCTTTTCCAATAGGTACAAGGTAAATGTGGCATCTTAGTAGACAGAAAAAAGGTTGCTGTGATGGATTTAAAATTAAAGTTGCAAAATGTTTAATTTCTAGATGATTATGACTCACATTTTACTGAAAGATAGTGGAGACCTAAAATTTAAAAGGTAGTCTTATTACTCGGTATGGTAGAGTGGGGATTTCACCATGATCCCCATGCCAGACTGCTATGCACAGGTTCTAACTTGGCATCTTCTCTGACAGCACCAAGACCCCAAATACCGCCAGGAAGAACCAATTGTCCTAGTCCACTGATTCACACATTGAGCAGCTAGTGATTCAAAGATGTGACTTGAGACTGAACAGAAGCCACGTCTATGGGAGAAAAGCCTAAGTCCCATCCATGACGTCAGAGTGCATTTAAAAAAAAAAAAAACAACTTGGCTTCAGTCCTGTAGGATACCTGCATTTGTGTGTGTGCACTTTTATGGCCCATGTGCAAATTCAAAGCAGAAAGCCTGATGCAAGGACACAATTAGGCACATGGGGGAAAGGCTCAAGTGAAATCTAGGTGTGATGTAGATATTGTATCTTGGATATATATTGTAGTTGCTGGAAATTTAGCTCAATTTGCTCAAAGATATTTGGTGGGATGAAAGGGGAATTGGGTACCTAAGTGCCTTTGAAGCTCTGAGAGTTTGTGAGGGAGACTTAGTGGTGTGGAGCCTGACAATGAAATTGTTCGTAGTATAGTTTTAAGCATTTTTAAATGCTAAGAAAAAAATTAGATTACACTGCCTATTTGCATATCAACTATAGTTGAACTGTACATTATTATTAATTGGGTTTATACACTTGTACCTAGAGATCAGCCAAGCACAAGACCCTGCTGTACTGGGCCCTGTACAAACATAGCGACAGGTTCTGGCTCAAAAGTTTAGTCTCTATGGACAAGATAGAGTAAGGAGCAGGGAACCAAAACAGATGATATAATCAAAGTGAATGTAACTATGGCTTGAAAACACCATAGGAACACTGATATCTTCTAGAGATTTGTTATCTTAACTCTTGCATTTGGATGCAACCAAAGCAACCTAGATTACCCACTGTATGTGAGTGGCTAATTTCTATTAATGGGCTCTGTTTGGGGAGTGCAGAGAAGAAGGGGATGAAGAGCAATGCAAAGGAAACTAAGATCAAGAAGCTGTAAGGGAGAGATAAGATGGGTGTAGAAGCGAGCAGGCGATTTCTAGTATCTCCTGAATCCTGTCCTCTCCAATGCTTGCTACCCCTCCCACGCTCATCCGCCTTTTAGCTTTTATGTTCTGCTCCATCGTGGGCATGACGAAGAGACCAGCCTCCACTCAAGCCTTGCATGGTCTCCATACCACATGTTGCAAGACCCACCTCCACCTTCTCCTGGCAGAAAGACAACTGGTGACCATTCTCAAAACAGAAGTCTGCAACCAGTCTGTACTCACCGCACAGTGATTTAGACTGTGTTTTGTTGGATAGCTTGTGTGAATGTTATGTTGGACACCATCAAGATCTTAATAAAATCAGACTTGTGTTTTGATGGGTTGTAAGTAATGGCAAGTCCCCTTCCCTTTCTGTCCCCCTGTGGTGACTGTCATTTAAAGCAGCTCAGTTGATCCCATCTGTCATACCAGAGATCAGCAGGAGGGTGTGATTCTAATGCAGCTAAATCTTTTCTTATAGACGCCGTTTTTGTAAAAACAGAGCGAAAATAAAATCCAAGCCTCAGATAAGGTAGAACTGCTAACTCTCAGTACTTTCCATGCACCTTGATAAAATATTTAAGGAAAATGTGGACTTGATTTGTATCTGCTCTCCTATGTGTTCCATACTTGCTGCTTGTGTTTACAAGAGCAAGATGAGAATGGCTTCAGACACAAGTAAGCAGTATTAGCAGGACAATTCTTCAGAAGTACACTTATTCTCTTCCAAAGTTATTTGCATAATAATAAAGAAAGAAAGCTATAAAAGGTATATTACAGATCAACAGAATTGTTTCTAAAACTGAATGCTTTTCAAGGTTTTCCAAGAGGCAGTGGGAGCTCTTTGAAATCAATGAGGTAATTAAAAGTGGTAGAAAAACAGAATAAGAAAAAAGAAAAAAAATATTATTTGAAAGCTATTAAATGTCCACTGGTCCAGTGATAACAGCATTTACCTGGAGCCTGGGTGACCCTGGTTTGCATCCCTGCACTGTTACAGTTTCCCTATGGGAATTCTGGACAGGTAAATTCCTTTCTGTGCCTCATCTCACCTATAAAGCAAGAATTACAGTATTATCCTAATGCTGGGAGGTGTAATCAAGGTTGTAGAGGAGTGCAGAACAAGTTCCCCAGTGGTCCTTTAACATTAGTAAATGAAGCAACAGCTCCCTTCCATTACTACAGCAGTTGTTACTATGTAGTAACAGCTAAGTAGTTCCCACCTAGGGGAAGTAAACTCAACAAGAACTAGAAAGGAAAGAAGGAACCAGGAAAGTATATTCCAAGGCCCATGGCAGCCCTTTGAGATGAAATCATATATATAATAAGGACTTCCATGCCTAGATATTATGATGATGGAGACCTTAAAAGTTCCCAACATACAAAGATGATCTTCAAACTTTCCAGATACCAAAAATAAATAAAAATAAAGCAAACACTTTGTTTTCTCTCAGAGCTCATTGTGTAATGCGTAATGTTTGAAAGGTACTAGAGTTGCAGCACACATTTATTTTTTGGTAATATAGCATTAAACTTGCATTTTTGCTCTAATGATTGCATGATGCTCTGTCTCACACTGCAAGTAAGAATATAGTAATATAATGGGGGGAATTAGCAAAATGATCTGTCTTCTTGGTCCTGGCCCTGAAACCAATAGCACTGTTGGCATCTGGAGGCTGCACCTGTCATTGAGTTATGGCTCCTGTTTTTACAGGAAGGAAAAAACTGATATTTCTGTGCCATTCATCATATATAATAAACTCTCCGCCTTAGTACAAATGCATTTATATGCCAGTATCGGAACTGAGCACTTTTTGTAATACCTTCTCTTGCTAATAAGTCACCAGCTCTGTTTTTCAAGGGTAGTTGAACAGAGTTGAAATCGCAGTCTCTGTGTTATGAAAATCACAATACTCTCTTTGCCCTTTAGCTCTGGTAACAGTGTCAGAGCTTTGGCTATTGTATGGGCTCTGAATTGCCTGGCCAGAAACATGGACCCAGGGTTCCCATTATCCCGAAATATTTAGTTGTAAAACCAAAAGCATTCTGCTCACCAGGCTGTGAAGGTGTCTGAGTGAGATAAATATCTTATTTTTCTGAAGGTTCCTCATGAACAATAGTGCTTGTGAGTGGCGGGGCACAGGAGGCAGCAGGGACCGCTGGGCTATATTTGGTTTTGGTGCTCTTCCACCAGCCCACACCACTTGCTAGAGATCTTTTTCACGCCAGCATTTTGACCCACCACCTATCTGCCTCTTGACACCCTTTCCTACAAGCAGGTAAAGCAGGTTCCAGTGGCTGCCCCAGCTAGCCTCTGGGAGTAAACCCCATCCCTTCTCAAGCTGCTTCTTCCTTAGTGTAAGGCAATAAGTTTGGCCCGTGGTTCCTTCTCAGTGGGAGGCTCCCATGCTGCAGGGCTGGGTCCATCCAGAGGGGACAAACCTCACATTTCTGGCAAGGACCCTTCTACTTCTTCCCACATTTGTGGCCATGACAGCCCAGAGAGCAAGACTGAAGTGAGCCTTGAGCTCAGATTTCCACAGGGCCTTGCACTGCATCGCGCTCTCAGATTTGGCACATGCTCTGGTTTTACACTTGCTGCTACAGAATACTGAGTAAAATATGGTTTTATTTTATTTTATTTTATTTTTTGTTTACTGATGGCACCATCTCAAATGCTTAATCAATACACATGAGCGAGAAAGAATGAATCTGTTATTTTGCCAGTGAGATACAAGGTTTAGAAAGAAAGCTGACGTCCTAGCAGGAAAATTTGCTCTGGATAAGTTGGTTTGCTGGTTTAATCATCAGGTTTCAAGTAATTAAACACACCAGAAATGTATTTTCAGATGATAGCAGGGTTGACTCTACCCTCCAGTTATAAGTGTCAGTAATCAGTAATGCCATTAATTCTTTTTAATACTCTTAATAATTTCTGTACCAGCAATAAATAATAACATGAATGCTGTAGTAGAGGCTTTTAAAGCTAGAATAGGGCCATGACAAAATGCATCAGCTTCTCAGTTTATCTAGTTCCTCTGAAATCAAGGGAGTTACGCTGTTACACCATACAAGAAGCCAAGTAATTTCAAGCATTGTATGGTTTAATAGTAACTGTGCCAAACTTGGTTATGCTTTCGTAGGAGTAATAGAAAAAATAACACTGTGGAAGCAGAGGGTGGAGGTTTTTAGCCTTGTGCATATATATATTCATTCTGTGGAATCACTGAGTAGACTGTGGAAATAGCTACTTAAACATTGGTTTAAGAGTGTCAACTTTTTAAGAAAATAGCTCAGATTTCTGTAAGAATCCTTAAAAAAATCAGTAATGCCAGGTAATATAGTCTAATTTTGTCTCCTGCTTTCTATAATATGGTCTGACTTTTAAAAATAAATAAATAAATGAATAAATAAGCAAGCAGGAGAACAGCAGTGCATTTGCTCTTAAGAATTATTTCCTTTTCAGGGACTTTGCAAAAAGTAAAGCTTAGTTCCTTCATTAATTAGGAGAGAAACACCATACAGGCACACCGGCCAAATGTTAGTGAAAGTTTTCTAATTATTTGTAGAAACAATTTTCCATTGCTGTTTTAGCCTTTCTTCTGTTATTATGAAGGACAATATATATCGTTTTTACTGCAAAGTGCCAGACAAGCCAGGATATTCAAATGAACAAACCTGGATGCTTTACAACTTTTGCTTTCTTGAAATCAGATCTGAAAAATATAGGACCTAAACATCAATACTAGAACATTTTCATTTTATATCAGACATAAATCTTAGCAACCCATACTTAACAATGAGCTCAGATTTTAACTTAATCTTTGGCAGGCTGAGAATTAAGCCAGCACATGCTCCGGTTTGTCTTCCCTCCCAGGCTGCTCCTTGAAAAAGGCACTGTCTGTGCCAGCCAGCTTAGAGGTTTTATAGTTTGTGAAAAGCAGATACAGTACTGCCTAGGTGGGCCACAGGCTCCTCCTGAAAGACAAAGAGTTGAGTCTTGCACTCCCGAGCTCTCTTCTGCTTAAATAAAGTTGCTAGTTGCCTAATGAATGTTAGCTGTAATACTCCCTGTGGTCAGTGGGGCTGTTGTTTAATGAATTGCTTAATGTGCTTGATTACTGTTACTATGTGGAATGAGGGAAATAGCCAGAGAGATTTGAAGGACCCACTAGAGAATACGATGAAAATGAATTGGATCAATAAGAAGTTTCTGCTCATCTCTGAACAACGCATTATGTGCTGCATTGTTGGAGTTGAGGATAATGTAATTTTGTGGCTTGTTGTTGTTCTTTTTATAATTCAGAAATATAAATCTCGTTTGACATTGGGTTTTAGGGCTGGCCTTCCTGGAGTTATAAATGTTCCCCTGACTCCAGTCCCGGTTACTCACTTGGACAGATAAATTAATTAGGAAAACTTTTATGCCAATTACTTTATGCCCTTGGCTTTCATATGTTTCTGAAGAGCGGCAGCTAATTAAAGATATGATTCATAATTACTGGTCGATCGAGTAGTTGAGTAATGGAATCAGGAACTGTTCCAAAAAAATTATCCATCACATCATTACTAATTGTTACATAATACATAAGGATGTAGAATTCAAATAAAAAATTACTCACATTTGAAAGATTCATTCAATTAGTGGGTTTGGGATATTTTTTATAACAATTATAAACACTGAGATAGTTCTCACATTTTTAAAGATCACAGAGGTTTTATAAATATTTATAATTAAATAGGAGCATAATTTCCAGCAAGTAAAGGACTCAAGGGCCAACTGGAGGGGGGGGCTAGTAGTATATTGAATTTATGAAAGCTGGAAATCAAATCTTTGGGTCAAATTAGGGCTCAAGTGAAATGAATATGATGGTGAAGATGTCCCAGCCAACAGTCCAAAAGTAACCAAGAGAGCACCTCAAGTACCCAGAAAAATTGCAGCTGACTCAATATTTATCTGAACTTCCTGAAGGGCCTGACCCTGAATATTTTTCATCTCTTTCATTTGTTGAAGTAACTCAGATGTACAGTATTAGCTTTTTCACCTACCCTTTTTTTGCTATACTTGGTTAGTTTTATATGATTAACTTAACCTACAACTCATGAGACATATGGCATATGGTTTGGAGGAGGATTAATGAATGTTTTTGCCATATCTGAATGAGAGAGAGAAAATGAATGAAAACAAACTTCCACTTCTGCTTGCAGCTTTAAATGGCTGTTAAGCTGCCATCCATCAGCAGGTACCATATCCTGCCCTCCTGAATATCATCAGGGAACAAAGGAGAATTCAGTTAAACATTTTTATATTGTAACTGACTTAGATTGCTATAGATACCTACAGCAGCATGTAGGAGAACCCAGGTGATGTGTAGATAAGAGCGTTCAGCAGAATGTCCCAAAGACCTCAAGTCCAGAGGGGCAAGGTGAACACAAGATGGCAAAAGGGGAGAGGGACCAGCGGGGACCATTTGGCCCCTTCTGAGAGTCAACACCAAAGTCAAGTCCCCTGAAAACCCCACCAGCACAGGGCTATCTGATGAAATTACCTTACAAAGGTGTTCCAGGGGAAACAGCTGCTTATTTGTTCTTTGGTTTGTTGGGTTTTTTTGTTTGGTTGGTTTTTTTTTAAGAAGTCCTTTTCTAATACTGATACAGCTTTTAAAACCATGTTTTGGTGTTTCAAGAGTTGGTACATCCTGATGAAGTGAGCGGGAAGGGTTTTTGCCCTGCACCAGGTGAGCTGAGCACACAGGGGAGAGGAGAGTGACAAAGTGATGCACAGAACTCTGCAGAGGTGTTACAGATTGCAGCTGTAGAACTAAATGCTTTTAAAACTTCAAAGTTAACAACCTAGGGAATAATAAAGTGCAAAACCAAGTAAAATACAATCATGATATTATATTAGATGGGAAATCAATACTGAACCTGGTAGCCATATTACAGTGTGTTTCTATTGTGACGGTTAGTCAGAAATAGCTTTTTAGGATGAATGGCGACAGCTTCTGACCCGTCAACATCCTTATCAAACACAAGCTACTGTCCAGCAGAGGCACGGATGCTCCTCACCTGCAACAGCCCCACACCGTAAAAGGGTTGTCTGCAAGCCAAATGAGGACAGAAATTCACGGCTAAAGAAAAATCCTAACCCCAAGACAGTATAACCTTAATTCACAAAATCCATAGAAAAAAAAAAAAAAGGGGGGGGGGTGCAGGGGGCACTTTGAAATGAATTAAAGCTAATGTCTCTGTTGAAGTTTTATTTTTAAACATATAAGCTGCTATGCTTCTGGTTTATGAAACATTATAAATGTATTTGCATAAATGGAGCAGGGTAAGGAAAGATATTAGAGTTTGATACTCTTAGGGGGCTTTATGGAAGTTTAATTTCTTCTCATTTTAACACTAGAATTAAATGATTCAGGTTTCTGGACATTTGTCTGGAACTAGAAACCCTGTGGACATAGGTCAAACCTCCTCAAGATGCAGGAGGGCACAAGAGCAGTCAATGCTGAGTATCTTTGGAAGAAAGACCTCTTTTTTTTTTTTTTCTCATTTTTGTACAAGAGAAGAGAAAGCATATGGTCTATTTTAAGACACTGTAATCCATATCTTAGAGAAAAATTTGGTCTCGATTACTCAGTGTGTATGTGGTACCCTCTGACTTAAAAGGGAAATAAAGGTTATTTTCGTACTATTTTTTGAATTACTGTACAAATTACTTTAAAACAATTGAAATGGAGCAGTTTTGAATTAATGGATGAAAAATTACATTGAATTATTCTCATTATGAAAATAGCCTTATAGCTCTTGGTGAAATGGAGATTTTCATATTTTCAGTAAAATAATCATACCAGTGATAAATGCTGCCGTGTAACAAATTCCCCAAAATGTTATATATTTTATATAAATACGTGAAAATACAGACTTAAAATACAAAAACCAAAACCCCTCATGCATGTTTAGTGCCTGAAAGGTCACATGACCAAGACTAGTTAACCTCCTGTGGTTTATCAGATCAAATAAGTAGGCGATGGATTTTTCATAAATATTTTTGGTAATCTGATGCATTTTACTTGGATATATTCAAACATTTCATAAGAAAAGTTATTTCAAAATGAAAAATTCAAACTATTGTGACTGTTGAAGTGGGAAGTTCTAATTTTTTCCCCAGATAAACAAAAACAAGAATATAGACAGAACTTAATGAAATGCAAGTTAATTCAATTGCAACAGCATTTTTTTGATTTGAAAATCTTTTTTTTTTTCAAAACAGAAACTTTTTTGGGCAGCTTCAAGCACAGCTTTGGTCCATGATACTGGAAAGGTGCTACAGCTTACCTGAATTAGCTCTAAGGATGGAGGTGTGCAGAGCTCCAAGAGAGCAAAAGGGAACAGAGAACAGAGGGGAGAGGTGAAACCAGGTGGGTAATTTCCACATTAGCTAGAAATTTTCTACCTACAACCTGTGTCACTTAGTACTTAGCAGCACCAAGACTCTTGAAACCTGTCTCTGAAATACTTCAAACTTGAGAATCTCGCGCAGTAGCTTTCAGATAAAGCAAATATTTGTCACTTCTTGGATTTCAGCTAATTATATGCTTTCACCAGGAAGATGCTATTTATTCTGCATGCATGAACTTCTTTGTGGAATAAATATTATTTGCAAAAATGCAAGATAACATGGTTCATGCCTGTCTGTGTCAAATGTAATAGGCACTATCAAACCAGATGTACCCTTGGAGCACATTTCATCGTTAGTTTACCACCTTTCTGATGTCAAAGGCAAATGTCTAATGTTGCAACAGATTCCCAATAATGTCCTAATGTGCTTCATATGCCATAAAACCTTCATTACCAGCAACAGCAGCTGGGTTGTGTCACTATAGCCAGTGAAATTCTATAAGATTTTATGAAGTGCAAACTTGTTCTGCAAAGACAGATAAGATACATTATCTAAAAAGTGGACTAAATTACCATAGTTTCAGGGCTTCACCAACTGGTGCAAATTGAGCTGAAAATCTGCTAAGTAGTGTGTGTTGATGTGACGTTTTGTCCTCAGACTCTGCTCGCAGAGCTGTCTCCCTGTTAAGCACAGGTTGACATTAATAAATAGCATTAAGAATATATGGTACAATACTGCAAGACTGTCTCTGTCCTGGTCCCCCAGGACTCTTTCCTTCCTGGCTGAGCGTGGTCCCCACGGGTGACTGTGCCCCTGGCACGCAGGGACTGTGACAATGCCAGAAGGCTGGTGAGTGTGGGCAGTGGGACTTTTGCAGGGGCTAAGCCTAGGCATGAACATCCTCTGAGGCGAGACAAGGTAAATGGCCGTGGGATTCTTCACAAGGATAAATAAATGCTTGTTTATGACAGCTGTTCTTCAAAGCTGCCGCACCTCGAGCACAAGCAGAGACAAAGGAGATCTGTTCTTTCCTCACTACTTTTTGTGCGTGTGATGAGTGCCGAGATGCTCTTGCAGTTTGGGGGTGGCATACGAGTAGGTCAAATCGATAGATGCTCCTTGTGGTAACCAGAAAGCTAAATTATTAACATCATTTTCTGAAAGAAGGTGCTTGTTATTACATGATTCATTCTTGAAGTTTTCCTAGCACTTAAAACAGAGTCTCTGTGATTTACAAGTAAGAACAGATTATTAGTGTCTGAGAACTTAATTGACTGCCTCCTCTCGGCCGTTGATTTCAGCAGTAAATTTTTTTCCAGTTACCTGCTCAAAATAACAGCATCTGCCCCTTAAACACCCAGCACGGATCAAGGATGGGAAAGTTCTGTGTGTCTGTTTTCACAGAATAAATCAAAATTTGAGGCTAAAAGTCTCAATCTTGTAAAACCGGTGCTGTTGGAAACAAATTGCTTGACACCTTGAAATCTCCAAGAGGCAAAGAAAATCAAAACCAATTTCTAATATTTTTCTTCCTAAAACTGCTCTCATTCTAAAATGAAGAGGCATGTGGGGTATTCAGAGTGAGGTGAAGGAGGTAGACAAGCACAAAAGAGCTTGCCTGCAGCATTGGGAGGCTCCAGTGCCACACAGTGACTCTCTAATTTATTCAGCAGTGAATTCCAGTGAGATCTCCTCTCAGCCCTGTTTACACACATATGTTCCAATGTACGAGAGCCTTTCTCTCTCACATAAAAGCTGACACACAGACATATATTGTGCACATTGTGCTTTCCTACTTGGCAACTGATTGCGTATCTCAGCTCCACTGTGAAAGTGATCCCCACATATGTATAATTATTTTTAATGAATTAAGTCCTTGAAGTGTGAAGATCCATAAAGATCTTTATAGTCTCCTTTGACACTTGAAGGTAAATATTTGCATTGTGCATTTCAAATTAGATGTGCAACGCCTGTTAAAAATAATGGGAGCTGGAAGTCTGGTCTGTCTAATGATTTCCTTCTTGATCATTGCAATAGTAGGGAAAAATATACAGAGCAGGTGCTTGAGTCCTCCTCTGCTCCCCTGAGGATGGAGAGATCTGTCGGCAAAGTCACCGCTAGGGTGGATAAGAACATCCTTCCTGGAGAGAGGCTGTGTCAGGGCATCTGCTAAATAAATCGTCCACTTCCCTGGTGCTTCCTGAGCGATAACAGGCACTTTCAGTTCCCTCTCCATTACTGAGATACAGATTTTTTTTCACCTCCAACTATTCTGTAACTTATGCTGAAACATTTCTTGGGTCTGCCAGCAGCAGGAGGGAAGACCATCAGTGTTGTCACAAAGGGAAACACAGTGGCTGCAGGGCAGCTCTGTGCACAGGTGTCAGTGTGAGAAAACCAAACCTGTTGGGTTAATGTAAGGTGGGGAGGTGTGGAGGGAAGGAGGCTCCCTGAGGTGGCCCAGAGCACTGTACGACCCTGGTCATCCGTGCGAATTAGCCAGCAAGGAGCTCTGTGCCAGGTCGGTAGGCTAACCCAGCCATGTAGAGCTCCTCACCAGCTTGACGAGGTCTCTTCTTGTGCCTGAACTCCTCCATCTGGCACTAGTGTGAGTCTGTCCCCACCTCAGCAGAGCTGGCTGAGCAGTCATTGCCCTTAATCAAACCTCTCAGATTTGGACCTTCCACGAAATTATTCAGAATTCCCAAAATTTATTGCATCAAATCCCTTTGCTGATGGGGCCAAACCATCCCACAACACTCCATGTGCCTCAGCCTTGGACAGGAGGAGGTCGCTTAATGGGTTGGTGCTTGAGCCTTATCTTCCAGCTCGACAGGCAAGAGATCAGTCAGAGTAGAGGCAATTCATCCCAATGCAAGCCCTGGTCCATCTGAGCTGTCAGGACCTTGCCTTGCCACTGAGGCTCAAATGTTCGTCCTGTTCAAGGAGCATCCAGCAATGCCTGAAAAGATGGGTTTCCACCATCCCACATTTAGTTCCTCCCAGAGAGCCCTTTGCTTTAGATATCATGGGCTTGTCTGAGAATTGTAAGCGATTATGGTCATCTCTGCTGTGTGCTAGCACAACTGCATTACCCACAGCTGTTACACCAAAGAAAAAAGAAAAAAAGTACACATTTTTACTATAACAAAAGTCATGTCATCTGGTGCAGTGAAATTTCTGCTGTACGTAAGTATGGCATGCCTACTCTTCTTGTCCCAAATCAATAAAATAAACCTATGATTGCTGCTCTTCTGTTCAATGTTTTTGAGTAAGTCATAATTCTACAGCGAGGGTGTACACCAGTACACAGTGATTCATTGACACATGCCTGCTACAATATACAATATTGCGAATTCCTAACCAAAAAAAAAGGTAATAGAACTATATATAATGTAAAGAATGGCTTGGAGCCTTATTGTGAGAGACTCGGGAGGAGGGAGAGTCAAAGAAATGATATGTCACTCACTCCTAAATGTTGCAGTTGTCTGGTCTGTCACTCTGGTGTGCTGGCTTTGCAAGCCTTTAGTTACCTGGAAACTCCTGTAAAAGCCTGGAGGGTGAGCAAAGAGGTGGGAGGAGGCTGAGGAAAGGAGAAGGGAGAGAAAGAAAGGAGGATTAAACTGGAGCAATCCTATCAGTGCTATATTTTCCCTCCAGAGAAATCCTTATTGTGTACCAAGTACCACAGCTGTGTATTTTATTGAGCAGAGCAAGAAGGAACAATCAGAAACTCTGTCACATTGTATCACGGTGAAAAGTAGTTGTGTTTTTTTAAAGGAAGGTATGGCTGGCTGGAGCAATTTGTCACTCCTTTTTTGTATCTCTTACATGGTTCAGGATGCTACAAGAAAAAGAGTAAAGCTGCCTTCCTGTGTACCATGATGTGAAGGAGCAGAATACGCTGTGGCCTTTCTTTGACTCTAGGTAGTCCAAAGATGCCATCAGTTAATTTGTCCCTTGGTGTAGGCATACACTACACAGCAGGATGTATAGAGAGGCTTGCTCAGGTCCAGTAGCTACATGCACGTGCTAGAAGAAACACACTATTCTTGGCTCCCTCAGCCCTTCAGTTTTTCCCTTCAGGGTGATCATTTTGGGAAATCCACAAACCCATTCGCTAGGAGAGGTTGAGGGAAAATCATGGGTGTGGTGGAATTGACACCTCTTGGTTTTCTACAAACAATGGACAAACTGAGACTGTATTTGATCTCTCTTTTACAGGACTGATCCAGTTGCAGAGGAATATGCTGGGTTAGTGCTCAGGTGGAAACTGTAACATCACAAGAGAGTATTTCAGGTTTCACGCTTTAATAGTTGCCATTTGTTTAACCAATGGGAAAGTGAAACTATTTTTATTTGTTAAGCATAAAGAGAAAGATTGAGCTCTACCAGTTGTGGATAATTATGCCTTATCTCTTTCTATGACACTGGCTTTCTCTGAAAGCTACACCTGAGTTATGACTAAGTAAGAGATACCATTTTGATAGATCTCAATCAGGAAATAGCAAAACAAATTGAGATGGATTCTTCCTTTCTATCAATACCTTGCTCTTTTTCAAACAAGAAATATGATGCCTCTGATTTCACTGATTACTAGTCTCAGTGTCAGTCTTATCAAGACAATGATAGGCTCTATACAAATCTCCCCTTAATCTTATTTTCCTAACAAAAGAAGTACCTGACCTACAGTTTTTAGGGACAGCATAGAAGAACAGATTATATTTTTCTACTGTCTCTACCTGGTTTCCTAGGTGTCTGCTTAATTTAATGTTATTGAGAGCCCTCATCCAAGGAGCACTGCAAGACTAATACTGAGTGTTTCACTCTGCTTTTTTTTTTCTTTCTTTCTTTTTGTCAGGATTAGGATTCATTCATGTTTAACTTACTCAGTCTTTCGTGTCAACAAAACTTATCCTACAGTTAAAGCTAACCTTTCTGAAGACATGGCTGGCCAGTAAATGAGAAAAAAAAAAAACAAAAAACTCTGTGCCTGACCATGTCTGGCTCTGACGAAGCTCAATTGGCCTTTCCATGCCCTCCAGTAGCAAGGTTGGATTCTTGTAAATGTGCAGCCACTGTCATAGCTGCATCATTGAAGGACTGACAGTTCTCAAGACTTCATTATTGTTTTTATTAGGGGATCTGCTGGCACTAACAGTTTTTTCTCATACTCTTCAAATACGATGGATACTGGCAGCTGAGGATTCTGCATGACAGCTTGCATTGAAGTATCGGGGTATTTTTCATGTTGGTACAGAGAGAGAAAAACTGTCAATAGGAGCACAAAACAGAGCTCAGAGATGGTTTTATATATCTTCATTTATTTAAGGCTTGGTGCTGTTTTGATTTTTCACTTGCAAATTGTAATTTTAATTATATGCAAGCAAAGGTTATCGTTAAAAATGTAAGCAACAAGATGAATTTAGTGCCTCTAAACAAAATAAGAGCATAGTCAGCAAGGGAAGAAGTTTCCTGATTCATGGCTAGCTTTCTTTATTTAGGCCACCACTAGAATGGCTTTATCCAAGCTCATTTTTTTTAACAGTTCAGTACTGAATGATGTCAGATCGTGAATGGCCTTCTATATTCCTTCTTCATAAACACGGAAGCAGAGCCTAGACAGATTAGTTTTGATGTGGATCAAAAGCAAGGTCTTTAAGGATATACGGGGAAACCTTTAAGGTTGCTTAAACAGTGTACTTAAAACGCAGGGAAGATTTTCCTTGACTTTGCTGTCATAAAAGATTGTGTTGAACATGACTAGCAACAAAACACTTGGCATACTGAGAGCAGGACTTTCAGATCCCAAACACCCAGCAAGGAGCAAATTGTGTTGAACACAGAAGCAGGAGATGTGGTCCTTGGCAGACCTCATGAGCACTGATGCCAAACTCTGAGCTGAATTACCAATGGGGAATCAGTAAGTGTGAATAGCCCCGGATAGGGTTTAGAGGTCTTCCTTTCTGAATGAGCACCAAGAGAAAATAAGTAGTGCCTCTACAGTACTGCAGAGCTTTTACAAAATCGACTCTTCAGAGACAGGGGTTGATTAATTAAACTCAGCAAAGTGGATGTGATTAAAAAACATACTGTCAAAGCAAGAGGAGAAAGATGAAGAAGAAAAATTTTTATGTAAGAAATCATTATTTGCATGAAATCATTGTGAGTTCATACAAAGGGTTTATTGAATGCACATCGGCCAAACCTTATTGATGATTATGGATTTTCTGGATATGCCTCAAAACCAGCATTTTCACTCCTGCATAATTGCTTTTTTTCTCCCAACCATTTTTATAATTTAGTTATCTCTATAGCTTCTGTCATATAAGCTATTTATTGAGAATGCAATAATCACATAAATAAAAAAAGTATTAGAAATAAAGTAAAAATCACCTGATATTTCAATTTGCATTTAAATTCTCTCAATTTTTGGAGTTTTGTTTCTTTCCCATTACTAATATTTTAAATGCCAAGCAAGCCCTCAGAAGAGGATATATTTGCTTAAGTAAGTGATGCATGCTTCTGTCAATGGTATTTGGGGGCCAGCCTACTCTGATATTATTTGTGTGCCCAGGTGATGACTGCCCATTGGATGTCATGACTGTCCCCTTGGTCTCCACGAGGACAACCACAGACTCATTTCCAGGCCCATTTCCAGGTAAATACATCCATGCTTTCAGACCACTGGAACCTCTCAACCTTCATGTCTCTTAACCATGTGAAAATAACTCTCTGCACAATAATTGCCTATCATCCTTTCCAGTTCCTGGAACAAGTCCATGGAGAGAAGAAAATTTAAAAATTATTACAATCTTTCAGGATTTCAGCTATCTTTTCGATGGGATATTTTTTTTACTGGACAGGGCAATGGACAGGCAGATAGGAAACTGTCTGCTTGTCCCAGCTCTTCTGCTCTGCTCTGCAACAAGTCGCGAATCACCTCACAGTCCTGTTTCCATCGTTCCTCCATCCTTCATCAGTTTTGTATGTGTTGGCTTAAAGATGTTGAGAGAAGTGGATGTTTTTCTGCTTGCTTGAAGGCTGCTCCTAGCACTTATATTTTTTTGGTTTCTCTAAGTGCTAATGAAATTGAAAATTAATATATCTTTTAAGCTTATGCAAAAGAATTAAGAAGGCAATTTAAACTTTTCCTTTGTTGTTCTTAAGCATTAAAATAGCCTTGCCAATTCATGACTAGTGATCTAAAGTCTCTACTATGCACATACTACCTGAACTCTGGTCTTGAACATGGGACTCACTGTCAAACCGACAGGGCTGGCCAAGGGAAGTGGAACTAAGCATATGTGTGCATATATGAGACAAGGGCTGTCGTTATAGACTGTTGTAGTGATGTTGCTGCAGCTGCTCTTTGCTTTTAGACAGCAGGACTTCCCACTGACAGAACCAACTATCTAGGATGTAGTAACGACAAAAGTAACAAGAAAAAAAAGGACATTTTTATTGAAGTGAAAGGGCTTTTATAATTCTAGAAGTCTTTCCAAGTCCTTCTAAAACTTTAGATAAAATTTTACTCTGCCACATTTTGACATTTTGACAGAGAAATAAAACAATATTTGCAAAAATAACAGGAGACAGTAAATTGTTCACCTAAGTATTGTAGAAGCCAGTTCTTCTACAGAACAATAAATACATGCTGCATACATACTTTCAGAAGTGCTCAGCTCTGCGTTCAAGACTTAGTGTGCAGATAATTGTTCTTCAGTGGGTGGGGTGCCTCAGAGCTTGAGTGATGACCTACATATTCATTTGCAGCTCTGAGATTTAAGGACACTCTTTGGAGAGAGGCACCAGCATATCGGGGTCCTGTATCTTGTCCTGTGCAAGCCATTACCAAAGGCGGGGAGGATTTGATGAGAGCGTGATGGAGAATGAGCCTAAAGGGGGAAGAGCCAAGCCACTGTGGCCATGGAGATGGTGCACAGGTGGAGAGCAAGCTCATAGGAGCAGGATGGCATCAGCTACACTTTGCAGACAACAGCCTAGATGGGGGTATTATTTGGACATATTAGCCAGACTAAAGTTAGAGATTAGCTTCACATGTGAATATATACTGAATGGCATATGCACATTTGCAAGATAGCCCTGGCTTTATTCATCTTTTCCTTACGTGTATTTGGAGATATATAGATAAAGATGTGATAAAGATGATGATTGAGATAGATTATAAAGTGACTCTATGTATATATGATCACTTTGTAATGTATTTATACATATATATATACATAAACCAAAGTGATAGGAAATGGTAGCATTCCTATATTCTGTGTAAATTAAAATGCATCCTTTTGTCAACAGGTCTCCCCAGAATAGCTGTGCAAAGAGTGTATGTCTCTCTGTCATGCAACTGTGGGTAATTAACATATGCAAAACACTACAGTCCTGCTAGAAGCTATCCAGCCCTCCCCTGAAATTTAGGCTCTATTTATTTACAACAAAATAAAGTGGACCCTTCTGGAAAGAAACATAGCTTTGTGACTGCACCAATGCTGTCGCACAGATGCTTTAAATCTTTTATATCTCCCAGACCTCCAGGGGCTGGTGTTGGATGGTATTGAGCCAGGGCCAATAAATAATTTATGCTAAGTAGCAATTTAGTTGTTTGGCTTGGGGTAAAGAAATCCAAGAAATTCATAAATAAAGTTCCCATTTTTGCTGTGTTCCAAAGTTAATTTATGTTACTCTGCAATTAACTAACATAAAGGTGAAAAAATATGACAGGCCTAAGGTAGAAAATAACACTCATAAATCTGCCATATCTTAACTAGTGGTGCTTTAGTGATAGTAGGTGTTTGCACACGGTTTCCCGTTCATCTAATTCACCTGTATTTACTTGACCCAGAAAAAATGTAGTAATTGATTTCTAATAGTTCCTCTTTGAAATAAACAAGCAAATCCAACATTTTTTGCTCTGTCCTTTGAACTAGAAAGTAGGTACTAGATTTTGACAGATGCTTTGGCAAAATACACAGAACTGGAGATGTAAAATGTGTGGATAAGTCCAGTCATCACATAGTCCCTGCCTGCAGTGGACTGTATTTAAAACCAAATCCCATTATTCATTAGTGTCCTTTATATATGCGCACAGATTTCACTTGTATACAAATGCATAGGATTTTGATGTAATATCTGAATTCTTCCCCTTATGTTTCCTGCCAAAGACATGAGTTTTCTGCAGCATCATTCATTAGTCTATTATACTGTGTGTACTGTTTAAAAGGACACTCTTCCATATATGCAGGTGTGTGATGGCTGCTCTCTTTAAATTCCATCACTGCATTGGGAAGAATAAAATTATATAAATACCTGCTGTATGTAATGTACGAAATACAGAAGTTGGGTCGGCTGAAGGAATTAAAGTTAGGCAAAGGACTGGATTCAGGTTGTTCGAAGATGAAAAGGCTATGCTTGCGTTTTCTGTCTGGCTGTATACTCTAAGCTGTTAGCTATAGTATTTAGTGAAATTTTGCCATTTGTATTGTTGCATTTAGAACTTTCAAACTACCCACCTTTCTAGTGGGGAATTGTTAAAGTAACATGGTGTAACCCATTAATTTCACAGATTTTCTTACTCACAAGAGGAATTCTGACCATAGCCCGAGGAACTTTTTTCAGGGAGGTTGTCTGTTACCTATTTCTACAGAAATGGAGCCTGACTATCCATAAAGAGAGAAAAATTGAAACACAATTATGCAACAGAGAAGGACCAAGATCTCTGCTTCTCTGGAACACTGTGCAGTCACTGATTCGAGTGAAACTACATTGAGTCAAAGCAGCTTAATGTCTCATATTTTCAACTTTAAGACTTGCCTTTGCAATTACTAGTAGTTTGAACGAGTGCATTCAATATCTTTCCTTTCAGGATGCAAAGAAAAAAGAAGCTTCTTTCCTCCCCTCAGTTTCACTCCTGTAGAGTACAGTGTAGCAAACATCCCTCGCTGAAATCGCTTTCTTATAACTTCAAGGAGCCTGTAAGCTTCAAACCTGTTCAGAGGTGAAATGGCATGGAAGAGTTCAGACTCACACATGCAAATACTTACCTGTTGTAGGAAAAACTATCTCTGACTGTTATCCGAAAGGGTCTGGTTGTGAAATAAATTGCATTTGCTGCAATAATGGAACCAGAATATGCTTCACTATCCACTGTAATATTTGGTTTCTTTGTCTGGAGGTTTCTGCATGATGAAGATGAATTTAGCTCTTGACTTCCTGAGATAAAAAAGAAAATAACATGATTGATTTCTCTTTTAATTGCAATCCAGAGTATCTTGGTTTCTGACTCTCACTTTTAATCATGTGCCAAGCAATGCTCTCTATGTCAATGGCACAGAGGAGCTGTGGGGTGTTGCCACATGAGTGAGTATGACCCTTTCCCTTCTTTGGCAGACTATAGACCACAGGTTCTGGGACCTGGAGGAACAGTCCTAAACCCTCCTTGAGTCTACTTTTTAGAAACAAATTTTAAATTTGCCAGATAAGAGTTTGGAAAAGACCATGCAATTTATTTAATGGAAGACAAGGTGTGAATCTATTCATTAAAATTCATAATGAGATGCATCTGGCATCTTAACACTTCTTACTATTCTGCAAATAGACTTTGTTAAAGGCCATTTTGCTCTTTCTAGCAGGACTACATGGCACAGATAAAGGGTTTTGAATTGCAGAAATGAGAATACGTTTTCAAGTCTATTACCTCCAATTTCCAGTCATTAAATGATTCAGTGGGAAAATTTCTGTTTTAACTTCAGTGACCTCTAGCAGGGATACCAAGCCAAAGTGACTCTTCAAGAAGACTGTAAGTCTCACATTTTTATATACACATTTAGAAACAAATAGAGGAATGCCTAAAAAGCAGTTCAACCTGTCCCTCCCAGTCTGACTCAAATCAAATTTAAACCAAAATAATATTTCCTCTAAATAGCCATTTGTCAATGTAGGAGGAACAAATGAATAGCGTCATTCCATTCTTTGCTGAACAGGACTCCCTCCACCTGAGAGATGTCCATTGCCCTGGAGACTCAGCAAAGAAGCCAAGAGGAAGCAGAGATCTTTGTGCCCTCTAAGGTGAAGTACCCCTTTTGCCCCATCAATGTTAAAAGATTTGAGTGGCCCAAGGCACAATTTCCATTCACATATCTGGTTCTCACTTCAGCCTATGGAGCTGCCAGCAACTGACACTTCATCTCCAGCACATCTTTCTTAATTTAAACATTTCCTGAGTAAAGCAGAGGATTTATTCCACAGAGTGTGCTTTTGGGTATCTCATACATAAATTTGTGCAAAATTACACTTATGGCTATATGTATCTTCAGGTGATTTCTGTGAGGCTATTTTGTAGGAAATACGCCACACACGGTCACCTACATGTATGTCATCTAGTCCTATGTTAGGTTTACATAGCAGAAAACAGTTTCTAATAACCTTACGCAGAACACAGGTTACAACAGTCACTTATCAGGGTGCTATGATGTAATTCACATACTATATTTATACATCAAGCATCCTGATGAAGCTAGTGCTCAAGTAATAAGGGGAGCTAGAGAAAAATAGGCAGATGCTGTAATTTACCAGAAGGAGACTGGATGCCAGTCTGGAGCTTTTGTTGAGAGCTCCTTGTGTGTGGAAACAGGCACATGTAAGAGACGATCTGTATAATACATCATAAAAGGAGTTGTCTCATTGTTTGTTGGCCTACCCATTTCATTGCTTACTGCAGTTTTACTGGTGATTCTGGTCATCTTCCTTTCTGCTACAACATGAGATTTTTTAAAATGATTAATCTCTGTGTAGATTCTCAGGTCTCACACATCTGCATGCAGTGGGTGAAGATTATACATTAGCTGATCATTGCAATATTTTTGAGGTTATACCTTTGCTGTACTGAGCGACAGGAAAGCTAATGCAGTCACTCAGAACAGGGAGAGATTTGCACAATATGCTCTAGACAACTATTCCACTACTGAGGAGGGAGGTATATACATACATACCAGCTGGTGCTAGTAAAGGAACCTTAACTAGGAATATTAGAGAGTATTCTCATAGTAAATGTTCAGAAGCTTTTATACTGCTTTCACAGCATCTGCTCAGGACTCCATTAGTAAATATTTTTAAAAAGAGAGCCTGCCTTCCCTTTTGACCCTTCTGATGTGATATTACTAAAATAATTCATTCATTTTCACAATTCCCTCTCAATGTATACTCAACATTTGCTTTCAGCTTTTAAATATCTATATACCCTCTCTGGTAGCACCAAGCCCTGATCTGCTGTAGAGTCGTGGAGCAGATCAGGACTATATACTTGCATCTTAAGCAGGACATCTTCTTGTGTGGAGAAAACTGTTATGCTGAGCAGTGGTGTTTCAGAAGCAGGACATGTGTGTTTGAGGAAATACAGGTGTACATTACCCATAGTCAGTCTGGCTGCTTTCACAGTGATGCTTACATCACTGAAGNTAAAGTACTTTAGCTAGTAAAATCTAGGGGTTTCATCTTCTCTCTTCTAGGAAAACAAATGAAAAGCTATACAATATATTCAGTGACACAGAATGTTACAAATATGCTAATAAATATTCATAAAATATCCATGGACAATGAGGTATCCCCCACAGCTGCAATTTGCCATAAAATCATTTATATTAAAGGTGTAAAAGATCCCCATGTCACCTCATCCAGTTGATCCCCTGTGCAAAATCATACATATCAAAACTATTGTTCTTATTTGTTGAATTTTATTCCGTTCTTTTTCCATTTTTTCTGAATTACATAAAAACTAAAAAGAGATGATCAGATACTATGAAGTCATATGGAAAATGTTCACAAAGCATGGATTTTCTCTAGCCCAATTTGAAACATCTAAGAGTTGGTCTTCTACTCCAGACCAGTTAGTTTCTCACAGTGAAAAAGGAAAGACAGGTCTCTTCAGGCAATCATTCACTCCATTCAGATGTCGGTGTCTAGTATCAGTGAGAGAAGCCGCCTTCTTAGAGTGCCTTTCCATCTTCATTGATTAGAAAGAGAGCTTAGATAACTACTCTAGACCAGGTACCAATTCTTAGATGGCTAAGTTTAGGTAACACATGTTCTATTCAAAATGATTTTATTTTCTGTTCAGGCCTTTTGGAAATGGCTAATTAAAACTAATAGCAATTGTAAAAATCCTCTCATAATTTTTCAACTATTTCTTCCCATGGGTTGTTCTGGATTATTCAAAAACATCTTCAACTGTTTTCTCTCTGCTTTCCACAATGTGCAAGCAGCTGTGTAAGTCTCACACTGTTGTTTCATTTTCCATCTCAGTAATTTAATCAGAGCTCTCTCTGAAGATCATGCAGCCTTTCCTCTGCACTGAGTGCTGGTGGCTCTTGCTAGATCTGTTCCAGTACGGGAATATCCTCAGTTTTTTTCAGGACTCCGTGTGGTTATGGCACTTCCATTTGCAGAAGTGAGTCCTAAGCATTTCTGCTCATATAGTTACTTGGTTTTTAAGGAAAAACAAAGGGAGTAAGAGATCCCAGAATAGCTGTGTTCCCCCAGAGTAGTTTTAGCTGTCTCTTCAGACTGTCTCAGTGGTAAACGGGAAGCAAGCAAAATCCCCCAATGATGGTTTGTACCTTGCTAAGCTTCCTGTCAGAAGTGTCAATGAACCTCAGCAAGTCGCACACTCTCTCTGGTGATGCCTAGCTCAAAGTGGATGACTGATTTTTACATGGCTGCCGCTAAACAAGGTGCACCCACCATCCAGTCACCCCAGTGCCCAGTTCAGCATGACTTTCCGGGCTCTGGAGAGAAGTGAAGTGAACCCCACTGCTACGATACACTGAACACCTAACTAAATGAATCCCAGCTTTTCTATCAAGACCTATTTATCACCTGTATTTGATGTCTTATTAGCACATGGCAGAAGTGTAGTTCTGACCCAAAGAGGTCTTTTTAAATTTTATTAGAACAGATTCCACCCTGTGCTTTTCCTATATTGCCTACAATTTTTGTAAAAAATACCAGGGTCCCCATACACTGTACCTCTGTTCTTCCAATGGAATAAAGACACAAAGATGACAAAATAAAGGGTTTTTTCCAATTTTTCCCCTTCTTCAGCTGCAGACACATGCAACAGCCCAGGATATGACCAGTATTTTGAATATGTCAGATGGATCTTCAGTGTAATACACTACCTAATCATAGCCAGAAGTCCACCGTTATTATTGCTAGTGTTACTATATTTACTTCTAAGTTAACATCAGTCCTGAAAATTAAACTCTTTTCCTTCAGTCCACGTTGGATGTGCTTAGCACACTGTTTGTCTTTGTCATTACCTTTTGTAAGAAGACAGGGCCATGTCTTCCAACACACTTTTTACCCCATCAAATTCTCTGACAGCACAGAGCAAAAGAACTCCTAATTTGCAAAGATTTCACAATTCATGCTAACTCTGAGTCTTTCAGGGCTCAGATGTATTTGCTATCATTTCCCCTCCTTTTTATATATTTATTTTTTATATATTTCATAGCTATGGAGCAGTCCAAAATTTGGTCCATCATCTGTTTTTTCCCTCTCATTTATCATCATTTCCTGCTATGTATCTGTCCAGTTGTCTTCTTCTTTCCTTTAATTTCTGTGTCATGGTCCCGAGACAGGGAATGAAATATTAGGTTTGTCAAGCGTATATCATTGTTTAAATGCCTGGAGATGATGGGTTAAACAGCCCAATCAATGAAACAAACCTCCAGTGCATTGCAGCTACTGCAAGTGATGTTCCCTCTGGCTGTTTAAGACCTACCAAGTCAATAACCTATTAATATCATACCCTGCTAGGGTCAGCACCAAACAAGTCACACATCTTTTCAATGCATTCAGCTTATAGGTGGATTAAATGGAAGGCTGTTGGTCCTTTGGTGGCCTTAAAAAAAAGAGTATTTTTTTAATCTTCTTTCAAGATTAAACCTTGTTGGCTGTGAAATAAATTAAAAATTAAAAATGGATCAGATAGTAGTTACTGTAGCTACATAAAATCATAGCGTAACACAAACTGCACCACCAGTAATTCACGTGGAACCATCACTCCTCCTTAGAATCTGATTATATTTTACTGCTGTAGACTGCAAAAGAACAGTCAGCAAATGTGACACTCCCTTTGCTCTCTATAAATACTGTGAGGAAATGTTTCATCCTATCCCTGAAAGGAACTAAGTTCAAAGTCTTCTGTTTTTATAATATGTCCAAAATATAATTATAGAGTACAAATAGGTAAGATGCCATTTAAAGTACCATCTAAGATTACCATTAGAGTCAGTTATTTTTCATACAAAAACCATTCCAACCATGAAAACTGAGGGCTGGATTTTACTCAGGTGCTCACAGAAGCTCCCTGCATGCATCTGGAGAAAACTTTTCCTACTGTTATCAAGCTGTAATTCATTTCATGGACCTGCAGACCTCACCATGATTAGTACAAGTGGTTAATGAAAAGTATGGCAGTGCAAAAAAAGAACTGTAAGACCTCCTGAGAAAGCAGCATTTAGTCTGAGCTTTGTGAGCACAAATGGGATATTCCCAGTTGCAAAACAGTTGTGACTTGAGCAAATGATTTTTAAAAAATCCAAAACATATCTCAGCAAGTTCTAATCAAGAAGGACTTTCACTCTGAAAAGATCTGTTAGATTAATTTGTACCCAAGGTTGTACCTGTTGGCTTGCAATAGGTTGTCTACTTCCAGGCCCATTGTGTCCCATTCTGGACTAGAACAAAAAGAAATTTTTCAGACTTCTTTGTCATGAGCCTCTCCGAGTTTGAACACAAGAGAGCTGAGGCACACAGCACAATGTCATTCGAAGGACCTTGCCAGGAGGCATGAAAAGAGATCCCACTGACCTCCCACATGTCATTAACAAACCATTCAATTCAAGGTGGTTAGGAGGAAAATTAATCACCTCCTCATAGGTTCTTGCTAAGGTCACAGAACCAAGGGCCCTGGGTCACTACACCTTTCCTGTCCAGCTCCTGTGGTCTCAGAGAATATTCCCACTACAGCCATATGTGCAACAACCCTGGGAGAGTACTGTATTACTGGATGCAGGTGTAACAGAAGCATCCAATTCCAATCCTGATCCTGTACAAACATTATTTTCAAAACACAAGAACTGAAGGTGTCTTACTTGATAGGCTGTTTTTCATTCAGGAGTTCTTAGACAGAAACCAATGATGAGGAAGGGAGAAAGAAATGAAAAACAGTATAAGTTAATTCCCAGATCAAGCCTTACATCTGGTGTGCCCTCAAGAAGAGTGAAGGTGAAAGTATCAAAAGGTTAAGGCTCAGTCCTGGAAGTTGGGGACTAATTCAGTCTGATACAGCAAAGCCTTATGTTCACACAATGTTTAATGCCAAAGAATAATTTCACTGGCTTCAGGAATGAATGCTGAATGAATGCCAAGCCAGTGGTTAAGGTCTTCTTGTAAATATCCTTCGAGGCTCAGTCTCTAATTAAAAATAAATAAATAAAAAAGAAGCCAGATCAACACAGAAAACAGAGAAATAAACAGCACATTCAATCTGCTCCTCACACGAGAATTTACACAAGTTTCAAAATACATTGGCCCAAATTAATCAGAAAAGAAAGAAAAAGTACCTATCTTATCCCTGATTATAAAAGAACTTCAGGGGCTTGCAGTAAAGCCTTCTGGCAGAAAGAAACTTCAAAATCTATCCTTTTTTTCCCTTAACTGAGAACCCCCTTTGAAGTACACTGCAAAGGATTCTGCCTGTCCCCAGAAGCCCTGTACAGTGCCGTTAGCCATCAGCTCCCACCACTTCTGAATTAACATCCCACAGATATTCCAAAGGAGCAGCACACCTACATTTCCTAGCAGATAACTTATTTAGTACACGAGCTCCTGTTACCCACCAGGCCAAAAGAAAAAGCACTGTACCCCTTTGGTATTATCCCTGATCCCCAAGAGGAGGAATCAGCTCTTCCATGAAACATCAAATAACATTTCAGGCACAGTGGATTTGTGCGTGTGTGTGACTAGGTTGTGTAATTTACACAACACTGTGTGGTAGAGTTTGGGGCCATGTGGCTTCACTGCTGGGAAGGTTTGCTCTCTGCATCCCTCCAGAGCTTAGCATTCATGAAAGCATTACACCAGCCCAAATTTCTCCCTTTTTTGTTAGCTATACGGTAAGATTGGTCCATCTCTTCACACTTCTATTTCTGGTTATTAGCTGGACAAGGGCAGCAGCACTCAGTGATCATGGGGGCTTGTTGGACTCCACTCAAGGGGAAGATTTCTCCCCAGACCCATGCAAGGCCCTGCTCAAGACCAGCCACAAACATGAGACGTGTGAATTTGCATTAGGCAAATGGTCCACCTAGCCCACTTTTGTTCTCTGCAGGAACACCCACCACAGTGGACTTCAGGAAACAAACAGAAATACAAGATTGTCAAATCCTGGCTAATGACTAAATATCCTTCTCAGGTGCAAAGTGTCTTTGAAACCTAGAAAATGAGTGATTTTTTTTCCTGCCCCGCCACAGAAAATAAAAGTTGCTATCAGTATAGCTAATTTATACTGACTCATACTAGGGTGCTTGTGTGAACAACAAATCCTTTCTTTGGATCCTCCCAAGTTCTTGGCCTCAGTAACGTCTTGAAGTAGAGCCAGTGGAAGTTTTCTCCACCCACCAAAGGGAGCAGGGAAGTCCTTTTGCTAGTGCTGTTGCCTGCTGCACCAATTAAAGGAGCAGAAAATGTATTCTGGAAATCTGTACTGAACAGTCAAGAAGGTCAACTGAACGACAGCCAGGTCTCTATGACTGAAAGCCTCTGTGCTCCTTTTACCGACACAGGTATTTTCCAGGTCGTCAAAGAAGGACCAAGTAAGACATCTCAAAGTCACCTCATTAGACACTCTCTGAGGATCAGGACCTTCATGGTTATAGCTTAACTATATGCAGTAGATCAACACTGAGAAATGTTAGATGAAGATCGGCACCTGAATTGTTTTGTACCACTCTGTCACAGCTGCCTTTGCTCCCAGGACTACCCATGAGTGTGAACACTGGCAGTTGACAAAGGTCCTGTTTATTTTAAAGGCAAAACATTTTAGTTGGTTGCCAATGTTTTGTCTTCTCGATGTCAGGGTATGCCCAAGTACCATGTCTGAGACTTTCAAACACAACAGGCTCCCTTGCTTCCTGTTGCAAATCAATGATAAATCCTTCGTACCTCATCTTCCACTCCTCTCCCCCAAAACAGCTGGCACCAAAGAGCACTCCGTTCCCACAGGCTGTTGCAGTCACAAGGACTGAAGAGTACAACACCATCCCTTCAAATCCTACTCTATGTGTTTTCCAAATATTGCCATGTCCCCTTGTTGGGATGAAAGCCAGGCACATGCAAGCAGCTGAGATCTACTGCTGTTTCCCTTTTGTATGTTATTTGCCAAGTCTATTAACTGCAGTCCCAATCAGACAGAACTAAACCTGCCCTCAGAGGGTGATGGTGTTTCCAGTAAGACAAAGTCAGTGAATTATATGTTTACGTGTGCTGTACTTCTTGATCCTAGAGCTCTCTGTTCAACCTGTTGGAGCTTCCCTTGCAAGTTCCATCTTTCCCCTGCCTGCTGCCTTCCCTCATTTCAGTATAGCAATGCCTTTTCCCTGCTGGCTCATGGACCCTTTACTAAAGAGCTATAAGGAAACATGGTCCACAATGTTAGCATTCAGAGAAACAGTTAATCTCATCATTAAGAAAGTTTATCTTCTCTTCTCAACACTGTCAAGTTTGTCACATCTGAAATTTATGTCTTTCATCCAGTTTCTAGGAAAGTAACCAGCACCTGGTAAAGATAGTGCAGAAAAAGGAGCTCTTGAATCCATGTTAAAATAGTGTGCATGACTTCAATTTTCACCTCACTTTGGAGTTCTTTTCTTCCTTATTAGTCTTCTGTGTAATCCCCAGTATTGTCAAAGTTTTGTGTTGGGTTATTTTTTTAGTCCATATATCAGAAAATGTTAAGATGAGAGTTTGGGGAAGGGTCCACAAAAAAAAAAAGAAAAGAAAAGAATCAAACACTGAACTAGTCAACTACAACTCTCTTTAGAGTTTGATTGACTGAAGATATTAAGAGAACATAATATAAATACACATCATCACATTCTGATCCAGAATGACCAGGTCTTATTTCAACTTATGAGTTTAATTACTTTTGAACCGTTCTCCAAAACATACTTAAATGTTACTGTTATGTGGTATTCTGTCTTTTCAGAAGTAGCATTTTAAAAAATCACCCAGTTGTATTCCATCAAATAACTTGCATATGAGGTTTTTCAGATGCTCCACAATACTTTTATGAGCATAAAGCAGGATTCCTAGAAGTGTTCTAGAAACACTTGCTGTACAGTTAAAGTCAGAGCAAATTTTACCACGTGTTCCTTGCACACCTAGCACAACATAATAGCCAGTACCAAAATCTAACATTTAGGAAAAGCTGTAACTTTATCAGGTAAACAGCCTCTCCTATCTCTGCTCCCATCGTAGTACATGATGGAAAGATAAGTAAAAGGTGGTCCTTACAAGCATGAAACAAACACAGAGAAGGCTTGTATTTGTATTTTATTTTCCCTTCTACAAGTTAGGATGGTTTTTAGGGAGACACTTTTAAATATTAGTGTTTTAGAAAGCAAAGCAGTGGCAGATCTCTTTGTAAGAAAAAGCAAACTGCTTCCAAAAATTAAACAAAATAAGCATGTTCGGTCAGGGTGTCCCACCTGATGTTGGCATTCCTGCACTGTGAAAAGAGACAATTAATTTTGAGCACTCCTGAGGACTTCTGGGGTTAAGGTCCTACTTCTTACAGGGAAAATCAGATGACAATACTTCAGTAAAGGGTTCATTAAACTCCTCTGAGGAAATATTTATTGTTCACCTTGTCCAGAGGCCGGAGTCTCAGTCTTGGTTCAGATATTGTTCTGTAAAGGATGGTGAGGAGACTGTCAAGGTTGACCCTGGGAGTCTGACACCAAGAAATGAGGTCTCAGGTGCTTTACCCTGTGCCAACACAGTGCGCCTCTGCCATTCAAGGAAAGCTTTTTCTTTGTCCTTTTTTATTCCTCTTGAAAATAATAGAACTGGAACTCAATCCGAAGTAACTTCCAGGAATACAAACCCCTGCTCGCTTAGGTGTTTGTCTACAGAAGAGAAAGGACTGAAATAGCTACTTCTGGTTAAATATCTCATCAGGGGAACAGGTGCTGGGGGAGACATGGGATTTCAAAAGAAGGAGTCTTCTCAAAGAACAAAAAGAGGTCAACCATCATGAGGGCCTCTGCAGCCAGTGTGCCCAATGCGTTTGCTAGTTCCAGCTCTGGACTTCTCATCTTCTGGGCAACAAACAAGAAGGGTCCATACCCTTCTGTGTCAGTATGACTTTGGCCTCTAGTTCTGCACATTAACAGTCATGGTGATTCAGATGGAGTTGTTTCAAGATAACTATTTGCAACTGTACAGTGGTGACAGGGTGGTGCATGCATTGCATGTGTTTTGTCATTATACATACTTTGTATTCTGTTTTATTGAAAAGTAAAGCAAAGCAAATAGAACAGAAGAGAAACAGGAGTTATGCTGTGACCTTTCCTGAATGTTCTTTTTGACAGGTATCCCTAATGCATTATTTTAAATCCAAATATTTTTGTTATGTACAAAGCAGCACTGGGAAAAAGCTACATCCACAGCACGGGCTAGAAGGGTTGGTACATCCAGGGTTGTCTACTGGTTTTTTTCTCTTCCTGTGCTTTATACTCAGCAGATTTTGATTATGATGTCCTTCTTGTATTAAAAAGGAAGCTGTTGTTGAGTGTAATGTGTATAATGACACCACTTTCATTGTAATGCAGAATGCATAGCTTCAAGTGTTTGCAACACTTTAGCCAGTTCCTTTCAAATTGAAAACAGACACAGAGCCATTCTGAATGCAACCTGCTAGGTGCAGCCACCAATCTTGTGGCTGACGTCTACAAACAGCCCAGCATTGGCCAAAGTTGAGGAAACTTCTAACAGCATTGCTCTTCAGTGCCTCAAGTTTTAAAAGTAATGTACAAATAGTGATTTCTTTCATAAATCGCATTAAAGCAAAAGATTGGTTTTCCTAGGGAGAGGAGCGTGGTCATTTTTCACAAATCGAAAGCATCTGGTCCAAACAGAGCAGTGCATTTAATATATCACTATTTTACTCATGTCATTTGTAAACAGAAAAATATCCCTGGCAATGTCAATATTTTTTCTCCTCTTTTGCCCTTTAAAAAATAGGCTTATAAATTAAGCTTCCCTCTGCATCTGTGAGCTTTAACTGAGGGGCAGAGACCCTCTGAGGCAATACAAGGCACACAATTCTCACACCCAAACCTCACCAGGGACAGGTTGTACGGACTGGGCCCCAGGAGACATACTCTGTATTCCATCTTTCCTGAGGTACAGAGCCCATCCAGCGGAAGAATAGTTGGGAACTCTCCCAGTCTCACATCAGCATTTTTCTCTCTCCCCTCAGTGGTGGACTGTCCATGGGGGAGAGAAATCTCCCACCAGAGGCTGAGAGCCCTGAGCTCCCTCAGCTCAGAGCTGGGGCATCACCTCTGCCACCCACAAACATCAGCACCTAAAAAGCAGCACTGTGCCAAATCTGTGTGGCACATGCAGGAGGGATCACTAGAGTGGTCAAATATCAGGGGAACATTTTGAACAGAGAGCTTGCTCCCCCGTTTCTAGAGGCTAGCACCCAAACCCTTGAGAGGAGCTTCCTAATGCATAATACAAAGTAATGAATGGGATCACCTCAGTAAGGGAGTTTCTAGCACAGTGTTGCCAGAATCTGTTTTCTGTTCATTGTAATTCAGTACCTTTAACAGTGCTCTGGAAGAAAATATAAATCATTTGTGGTAAAGTTTAATAGTGATTCAAAGTTGGTGAAGTCCTAAATTAATGATAGAGGCAGGTCAGTCGAATACAGCAATCTAGGTTGCTTGATAAACTAGTCTCCTTTGAACATCAGATGTTATTGACATTTCCAAATATGATGTAATGCATCTCAGAACAATAAAAAATTAATTGCTCACAAGATGCAAATCCCTTGGCCCAGACTGCACTGACCCTAAAAACTCACTTAATGCCCATACTATATACTACTGCAAATCTCCCAGTCTAGTGCTTTGTCTGTGAGGAATAGTAAATTTAAAAGTAGAGGAATATCAAACAGGGAAGTGAATTGCATCCAAACAGCACCAGTGAGAACACTACTAGAATATTGTCACCATTCTTTCAGCCACTTCAAAAAAGTTGTAGGGAAAATGTAAAAAGAAACCAGAAAACTATTACAATTCATTCAGAATCATGGAATATTCCACGCTGTGGTAAGAAATAAGATAATTCAGTGTGCTCAGTTTCTTCAGAGAAGGCTAAGGGCACATTTATGATGCCTTATAAAGCTCTACCTGTTGAAAAGAAGGAAACTGTGCTGGTAGCAGATCACTCTCTAATGCAGCAGAGGCATAACAATCAGAACCTGAAAACTTAATCTTCACAAATGCTGGTTAGAAATAAAGGACTTTTCTTTAACAGTGGCACAAATTAACTAATTGAACAATTATAAAAGGATGTAGTAGACTTTCGAACACCTTGGAGTATATATCTGTTCATTGCAGAAATTACTAACGAATATTTCCATATAGCCCCACACAACTCTGAGGTTAGACAATCGGACCACTTCCATAAATAGATGACTCTCTTGTCTCCTGTTGTTACCAAAAGAGTCATTTCTCTCTGTGCCATTGTGCATACCTTAGTCTATTAATCCAGGCACTAAGAGATACAACACAAATGTATTGCTACTGGGTTTTTTTAATTATTATTTCAGTGTCCTTTCAGTCTGAAGACCCTTTGAAAATACAAGAATATGCATTTTTCTTTGTATTTTGGGAGAAATTGAAGCCAAGGATTTGTTCAGGGAAGGTTGTACCTTTCTGAAAGAAAAATTAATGTATTGGATAGAGAATACTCAACTTCCAGAAGATGAATTGGTTTTTACCTGGTCAGGTGGGGAAGGAGCTGTATCTCTCTAGGCATACAAATCCCCCTCTCACAGTAGGCGCACAGGGAAGGCAGTAGCACAGAGAGGAGAAATGCAGGGAGTCTCTGTGTAGCTTAAGCACACTCAAGTCACTTGACAAGTGCCACAGAATAGCTTAACTTCCGTCAGAGTACTGATAATGACGGTTTCCTAAATTACAGCATTTGGGAAGGCAGATGCAGGGAATGGTTTGTGATGCAGCGCTGTGGTCCACTTAGGTGCCTGAACATACAAATAAACTCTGGAGCTCTTGGTCTTTTAAAGTCAGCTGTACAGTAACTGAGAGCTTGTCCTCTCACCCTTCTGCCCCACTCCCCTCTCCTCTCGTTACTAAGAACATGTTGTAAGACAAATAGCTGTAGAGAGCCTATCTTTTAATCAGGCTCTGAACTCTCCATATAACCATGTGTTTGCTCAATTTGATTTTGGTTTGCATTTTCTTTTCCCTCCATAAATACTCCAGGGATATCAGGTACCCAGTCTTCAATGGGTTGGTTGGTACTTGATGTCACTGGTCTCAGAGCTATTCACTGTGAATAATGTTTGGTCCTTTTTTATTTTAATTGCTGGAATGGCTGTGGATATAAGTTGCTCAACACAAAAGGGTGACAAATAATGATGAAAGACACTAGAGTGCTCTCATGTGTAGCTTGGACCAGAAGGAGAAAAGAGATTATTGCAGCTGAACTGGTCACATGGAATTTGCTGGACCTGCCTGCTCCCACCCCCTCCAGCCCCTCTCCGGGAATAGTGCTCTTACAAGCTAAGAAAGACACAGTTAGCACACAAAAAAAAAAAAAAAAAAAATAAAAAAAAAAAAAAAAATATAAAAAAAAAAACAAAAAAAAAAAAAAAAAAAAAAATTGATCCCATTAACAATGACCTTTAGAAATTTCAAGGATATAACGCTGCCTTTGTGAAGTGTAAACAGATGCATTGTCAAATAGTTAAAGAACAGAATTGCTCCTGGATCTGTCATTTACCTCCTCATGAACTGCAGCTCCAAACTGTAAAGAGCCAGAAGAAAACCGTGGCAGCATGATTATACAGTTAAAGAGACAAATACTTATGTTGGTCTTCTTAGCGATTGATATTTCTATTATATTTTTAATTAACATTTTAATCCTTTAAAATCATTTTAATCCTCGGGAAGCATGTTACAGAGTGAAATCATTGCTGTGAAAAGTGTCAAACAGATAATAGCTAAAATTAATGGTTTTGTGATATATCAAGTTTTCAAATTGTTCTTTTATTAAAAGAGCCTGACATTTTTCATTACAGCGAGCAGGGCTTTCTGAATAAAAGGTGAGCGTGTACCCCAGATTACAGAACATTTAACTGTTTCCATGATAAAGTCCTCTTCCTGGTTTTCTTCCCATTTGGAACAGTTGCAGACCTGATAAATATCTTTTGTGGTGGCAGAGCACAGTGCAAACCAAGATGTCCCGCTCTCCTCCTCCCACTCCTTCATGTTTTAGCCAGGGCTCTTTGAAGCCCCCAAAGCTCTTTCCCATGCACAGGCACCAGCTGCCCTTCGCAAGAAGGGCAAGGCTCGGCTGAGGGGTTTGCCATGCACTCCGCTCAGCTGATAATCATTGCAAGCCCATGTCAGGGGCTGCTCTCCCTCCTTCTTGGCTGTGTCTTTGGTGTTTTTCTCATTTAAGCAGTTAGAGGCAACCTCTGAAAGGCTGTAACTCATAATAGGATAAATCACTGTGTGCATAATTGCGAAAACACTTCAGTAAGTGGATATGAGCTGCTACAGACCTCATCTTTAGACCTTTCAAAACACACACGCGCACAATTCCTTCTTTGGCAGTCGAGCTCTTCCTTTCTGACGTCTCTCAATGTGGTACATACAGCAGCCAGCATGGATAAACCATAAATCTCCTACTTACTGGGAGTCATCAATAGCTATACGTACAGACTGTGACCCATAGGAAATGGCATCATTGTTTCAAAAATAAAATAAATAAGCAATTCCTCTAAGAATGAGCCTTTTCTTAAAGTCACTTCGGTATTTGGCCTTTAATACGTCATCCTGTCAAACAATGAGCTGGTCCAGAGGTAAGCAGAGTCCTCTTTCTGCGGAAGTTTAAAATGTTTTACTTGGATGCAGTTACTCCACAAGTTCTTTCTGCTTTTTCTTCTTGAAATGGAGAGCAAAACATTTCCTGGAGTAGTAAAAGAATGCTGAAAATGAGAGAATGAGTGTTGTCATTAAAATCTGTTGATTGCCAGCAGATGTGCTACCAGGTGCATGTTGGATAATACGGGGCCTTTTGAAGAGGTCCGTCTTTTGTGCTGGGGAGGCCTGTGGAATAAGAAGGGTGTAATGAAACCACAAGCACTAAGCTGCCCAATATTTGATGTCTGGGGTCACCAATTAAGGCAATATATGAAACATTGCAACAAAATGTTTCCCCAACCCACCCTACCCTACCTCTGTTTGGGCATACAAAGCTCAATTGAGCACTCAAGTGAGCTGCTAAGGGTTTGGAAGTCTGTCTTAGCAGAAACTTGCATAAATATTTTAAAGCATCCAACAGACTGTCCTGGAGAAGTGGTTTATTATCCATCTCTGCCCTTAACTTGCTGAGAGCCCCTGGACACATGGGTTCTTCCTCTCTCCTTCCCAAAAGGAAGGCAAATGGTGTTTTCGTTCGCTGGGACACCTCTGTGACTTGTCACATGCAGCCAGTGTGGGGTGGACATGTTCTCACTGTGCAGGCATGCTCACCTCTGCACCCAGGGGACCTGGGCTCTCCAGGGGCTGCTGCATGAAAGCATGAGGGCAGCAAGCTGGGCAAAAAAAAATGCTCTCTTGGTGCGTACACAAACACAAAACTGGAAGGGCAAACAGACAGATTCACAGCTGGTATCTGTCTGTCACCATTTCAAATGAAAGTCAATCATAACCCTATCACATGTCTGTGAAGCCGGGACTAGATCTTTCTTGGGTAGTTGCAGCAATGCCCAAAACCTGCAGCCAAATTTACCCCATTTTAGCCCTATCAGGGAGCCAAATGCCCCATCAGTCCTTATGTGCATGCTGTCCAAGGTGTGTCAGCCTCCAGCTAGTTTTCTGATGATGCCAAAGTTGTTGATTTGACCTCAGGAGACATGTTTGATTCAGGGTCCCGGCAGCAGAGGTGTCCAGTGGTGCCACAGGAGCCTGGCGGGTGGAAGCACCACCAAGCCCCGGGTTAAACTGGGGAGTCAGGGGGCAGGCAGCCGGTCACTTTCCCTACAGGCTCCTTGACTCTGGATTTTGGTACCCCCCACCCTCTCAAGGTCAATGCAGTGACCTTGAGGGCAGGCTACAAGGTCTGTTTATTTTCCCAGGCTCTCTCTTGCAGTGGGAGTTGGGTGGGGATGAGAATGGCAGGGAGAAGGCAGCATCCTTGACAGGGGAGATTTTGGGGGGGCTACTTCTGCTTGCAGCTGTACACAGCTTACATCCCAGTGTACAAACTAATTAAGATACTTCCTGTATTAAATAATAAACACTCATACATTGAAATCAGGGTGCAAAATAAACAGTGGAATATATTTAATATTGCTAATGCTAAAATACTTTTTTTTTACCTAGACAGAAATTATTCCAAAAATAGCAATGTGTTAACTTGAAAAAAAAAATCCTTTTTTTTCCTCACAAAAAGTGCATGTAAACTGTGAATCCAGATCCACATTAATTAAATTTCACTTTTAGAAAACAGTAGTGCAAATTTCCCTTAATCCATGACGTCTGATTTAAGTTGGGGGGTGGCAGATTTCTTGATTCCCAGAAAAGATCTTTCCTGCATCCACTACAGAGCCTTACTCTTTATTCCTCTGTACAGTGAAAGAAATGCAAGGGGTCTGAATGCTGGAGAAAAAAAAAAAAAAGAAAAGGAAAAAAAAAGCAGCCGCCTTCTTTGTGTCCTTATCTCTCCCAATGCGTGTTACATGTTGCAGCAAAGAGCAGGGGCACTGAAGCTGAGCCCAGAAATCCGACTGGATTTGACGACACCCCCAGTAAACAGCGCGGCACAAAAGTCCATTGTGCTATGAGATAACTGTGGGGTGAATGGGGGAGGCTGTCACGGAGGGGGGCAGGGATTGTCGGGCCAGTCACCATCGGATCACAGTCGAGGCCTGAATTCCTTTATGGTTCATCAGGGCCTGTTGGTACCACAGAAAGTGTCATGATCCTTTTTTTCACTGGGGCCAGATGGTGTCCTTTTTTGAGGCCTTCCTAATGCCCGGTTTTCCACATGTAAAACTCCTGGGAAAATGACCTAACTCACAGCTGCTTAGTGAGGCTTGAGCAAGTCTTTAGAAAGACTTCTGTCAGGAACAAGGCGGTCGTACCACTCTGGGGGAGCAGGGGGAGGCGGCCGCCGCCACCACCACAACCCTACCCCTTGCGGGCTATATTTAAGCAGAAATAAAAACCCGCCTCGCCATCGCCGGCCCGCGCGGGCTGTGGCCAGGGAGGGCTGACAAGGCGACGTGGCCACGCAGCTAACTGCCTGGAGGGACCGCAGGGCCGGCGGCAGCAGCCATTGTCCCCTCCCCGGCGAGCAGATGGCCTGAATAAAAACATAGAATGTGGTCCAGAAGGGTCGGGACAGGACAAAAAGTGAGAGGTTCCCCAGACCGCGGCCAGCCGCCCGGGGAGAGGGGAGGGACCCGCCGCTGAAAGGGGCTGGGGGAAAGTGGGAACTTTTGATGTCGTGTTTGCTGGCGCACTGAATGATTCCCCAAGGAACGGCGGTACTGCAGGTGTGATGCTTGTAAAGCCAGAAGCCTTTTATATTAATAAAATAATGCTGAGCCAGAGGAGCTCTTTCAAGGCTGCAAGGGATGCAAAGCTGAAAAGCTTCTGTGGTGGTGCTTATTTTCCTCAATCGAGGCATTAACAATAATTATCTCGATAACTTTTAGCTGCAGTCATTGACCTTTTAGCCTCCACCATACGTCACTGTATCGAGATGCTTTCACTTGCCTGGCTTTGCCAGGGAATTTTTTGTTGTGGGTTTATAAAAGCGTCTGTATCCATCCTTTGCAGCTGAAGCACTTTATTCCCAGCATTACCTTTGTTTAGTCTGTCAGTGTATCTGCAGATATTTCAAGAACTGCTACACCTGTCCTACAAGATCTCCAATGGTATTTTTCAAAAGCCTGCACATAAACCTGCTCAGTAAAAATACTAGCAGTCAATCTTATTTTACTTGTTCTGTGACTGCTTTAATCCCAGTGTTAAATACATTTCCCCTTATATATTTTAAAGTGAATATGGGAAGCTCCAATAGCATTTCTTTCCTGGCCCTGGCCATCTGAGAAATTAAAGTTGCCTGAAAAGCAGCTGTAATTGTTTGGGGGAATCCTGAGGGGGGGGG
>VZTO01004268.1:78695-145757 GCA_013400615.1 Syrrhaptes paradoxus
TAAAAATGTTATGATTATTTAATTAAAAAGTGAAAGTCAAAACTGAACAATTGTGCTAAAACTCAGTGCTGATACTTTAAAGAGCAAATTTGTTTCAAATATTTAATTTCTGCAAAAAAATGCAAAAACATGCTTACCCCAACATTTTCCATTTTCAGACTTGCAGAGAACACTTTTATGAATGTTTTTCTTTTTTTCAGTTTTTTCATTCAAGCAGAATCCCAATCCTCATTTTTTGATTTTGTAGTCAGATCTGAGTGCAAAAGAAATATACCATTTGATCTCGGGTAGGTATTTTTCAAAGGTTTCCTTCTGCACTTATTAAGAATACAAGTTAACTTTGTTACAGAACATATATCCAGGGCATAGAAAGATGATACAAAAGAAAACAAGTAATTTGTCAGCCTCACTGTGTCAGCTAAAAGAGTAGAAGATGGGAGAAGCTTATGTAAAGATGCTCCTAGTTGCTCAGAGAAGGGCTGATTTTCGGTTCTGTCTGGGTATGAAACATAAACAAAAACAAACAAAAAGTGTTTGGCCATCGTCATTCTGGAGCATCTGCCTTTGACCCAAAAACTACTGACATCCATGAGTTTCATTTCTCTTTGGTAACTTGCAGATTATTGATTTTATCGTTTGCCTGACATTTCACAGTGCATTGCCTCACTTACAGAAATGTTCAGCATTTACGCTGTGATGTGAACTGTCATAAAGTGAGGTAACATTCCATAAAATCCTAAGGGGAAAAACACTTTGATGAGATGCAGTCCAACTTGGAAGGACTGTATTTTTTCTCAAGCCGTTCTAGGCTCATTCACCCTGAAAAGTACATTTCAGAAGGGACAGGATAATTTTAAATAAGGACTGCTGTTCAAAAGGAAAAAGGAAAAGCATGAAATGTTTTCTTGTAACATGAACAAGAGTCATTATCAGTGTGTAACGTAAAAAGGAGTAAAGTGCACATGTATTTGCCGCACTCCGTTTTCAGCAGAGCAATGAAGTTCAAGAGAAACAGATTGTGCTTTACATTTTTGGTCTGCTCATTCCCCTTCTTGTTTTAAAATGTATCACTCAGTCTGAATACCCCAAGAAATCAGGCAGAGGCACCCGGCATGTACTTAGGATCTGTGTCTAGCAACAGAAGGAGCCCGAGAAAGAGAGCCAGCCCTTCTCCTGCTGAGTCAGTCACACGCAGTCAGGCTTTTGCATAGAGCTAGCCTTCTGTCTCCTTCCTTTCAGGGACAGAGTAACATTTTGTAGTGACACAAAGAAATTCTTCCCTCTCTTGATCATAAAGACTCACAGCACTAGATCTTCTTTATCAACTGCTCTTTTCTTATAGGTTACGATATATTTTATTTACATATGAATTGATCGGTTTGTCCAGCAAACTTGGAAAGCTCAATGGTTCACAAAAACATAAAGCACGCTACTTATAGTCATTGCTGAAACCTGAAGAAAACAGCTATCATGCTGCTTTGCTTAACTCTCCATAATCTATGTTCTAGCCATTATACATGTTAGTATTGTGCGGGGCTCATAGGTGGGATGTAATTAGCTAGATTTTGCGGGTGACAAAGCAGAGAAACAAACTACAATGAAAGTATAACTGCAGGTGGTGAAATCACAGTATTTGGTCATTTTTTATTTTTTTTTTAGAAAAAGATCCCTGTAAAATGCCCAGCTTCTCATGGCCGTGGCTGTGCAGTTTGTGAGAGCCTGCAGACACATCGTAGTAAGCTTTCAAAATCTCTCTTCTGTACCTACAGGTGTGCGTATGGCACCAAAATGCATTTCCTTCCAGACTCTGCTGTCATTTCTTGTGCTTTCCATATGCTCCTATTAGCACAATGCAGATTACCAACAACTATGTGGCTTGTAGTCTAGGAGAAAGCATGACAAAGATAAACGACAGGGAGATCTTCTGGCTTCATGAGTTTTGTCCCTAGTCCAATCAGAATCTTGCAATTTCTCTTGGCTTGGTAATTGAGAAGCCTCACAAGAAATTACTAGAATTAGAAGACAAACAAAACTACTCCTTCACACATGGCATACTCAGGCTCCTTGTACCACGTAACTCCTCCCTAGAAGAGGATTTGGAAGCCAAATGGACTCAAAAAGCAACTATGCAAAGCCAAGAAAGAAAAGTCCAGTGGATACCACGTCTGTGTCAGGAAATTCCTAAATTACGGATAGCAGAAAGCAGACAGACTCTGCCATGGGAAGGGTCACATCATGCTGTCCTCTTCATAATCTTTCCCGAAGCAGTTATTACTAGACACTGTTAGGGACAGAAGCAGAAGGACCTTCGGTCTGACTTCGTACAGCTGTTCTCTTGTTCCTCTGTTCTTATTTTATTCCAGCAACAAAGTCTATTTTTATTCTTCTCCCTAGAACTGTGGCCAGCACACTGGAAAGGATTTTACTAGGAATCCAGACTGCTGTGATCCCATTTGTGGTATTCACAGGGACACTTCTTTTCTTTCTTCTTCTGCACAGAGAAGCTCTGTCAGAGACATTCTCTGTCTTCCCCAGCTCAACATGCTGAAACTCATTGCGACCAAGAGGCAGCATACTCATGGGCCTCGGTGACTGTCCAGTAGGCATCAAAACAACATTAATGTCATAATGTGTGGCAGTTCAACACCTATGTGAAAAGTAAGGATGGCTCCTCACCGGAATGCGTCCATCACCTGATACCTTATATTGAGAGCTTTGAAAAATGCACTTATTTAATTCACAGGAAGGATGCCTCTTAAAATAAACCCAGTGTGTAGGATTCCTTTCCTTTCTGCTGACATGGATGTCACTGGAGGAAAACATGAGTCTGAACATCATGGTTAAAACCCATCATAAATATGTGGACCTGTTGTGGAGAAGGCAAAATAACTAACCCTCACACACTGAGTCCCCACTCAATCCAAACAAAGGACCAGGCTTAAACTCTGTTTCAGCTTTGTTTTTCATCTCACATTTATGGCAAAAGCCTATGTTTATCAGGGAACATAATTCATTGCTGGATAAAACCATTCAGTTTTATTCTCAGAAGAGAATGTTTATAGGATGTGATGCTGACCTCCTCACTAGCAACTTCGCAGGGCACTCAAGAAGCCTATCAGCAGTGTGCTTCTAGCATGTGCTGGAGATAGATTAGCTCCAGAAGGACTTTATCTAAATTTGCTATTCTCCAGGACTACACGGCGGGATTTAACCTCTCTGTTGTGGTCGGTTTGCTGTAGGACTGTGCAGGAATTCCTGCCTAGTGCAGTTGGTCCCTGGGCAGAGAAGTGGGAGTAAGCAGAGAGGCGGCACAGTGGGTGGTGGAAAAACGGCTGAGGCAGACAAGTTGCATGCTAAGTTCATCTCCATTAGGACTAAGGCAATAGGTGGGCAGCACAATTCCCATGTAGCCCCAGGTCTGACCTGACATCAAGGCCAGAGCAGTCCTTGCAGCCCCTGACATGTGAAGGCACAAATCACATTTCCTTAGTGTCTGCACAAGTGGCACCGTGTACCCGGGCCACAGGTCCCTTGCTGCCATCGGCAGGCCTGTTTAGCATAGATGGATCATGGCAGCACTGAAACCTTCACTCTAATGCCAGATGAAATTTATAAAATATGTAGCTCAAACTTTGAGAATCAATGAAGAGTGTTCTTCGTCTCTACACAAAATAATAGCGTCACCAAACACATGCACCCTTCAAATCCCAGACTTACTCCAAATGTGCAGGAAATTCTCCTAAACCAAAATCTGAGCACTGGCTGTCTCCAAACTTTGCAGAAGCCTGGCAACAAAACCATGGTTTTGATCTCTCTAATAACTTGACAAGCTTCTATATCCAAACAACAAAATTTAGGAAAGTCTGGATTTCTGGGTGAATGCTGCCTTTCTGCAGGATAAATCCAGCCTTCTCTACTGGATTAATTTACATACTGCTGATGTAAATTAGCAACAGTAACTATATGACTATCAAATCAGCAAACTGCACTGATGATCAACTAGTACCAGCAGAAAATCAAGCCTATAAATGCCTTTGATCCTGGATCTCAGTCTATTAGAGTAGAGGTTATGCACCCCAGCAAAGACTTCTGGCATGGCATTCTGTAGCAAATAAATACCCCTTTTTGGTTGCTAACCTGTCTTCTTGGTACGTCGCCCAGGCAGAGAGCTCCCATCTGGATTTATAAGAATAAGCAGTTTGATTTGAAATTTCATAACATACTTACATGTCGCTCACATCCTTCTGTTGAGCTAAATTGATCTTTTTTCTTCTCATTTCCTGGGTAGATTGCATTTGGTCTATGAGTAAACACAGTGTAGCTGCCCCCTTTTCCCAGGCTTTCTAATGAGAATGTGCTGTCTGATCAGGTGCATGCACTCTGCTGTCATTTGCAGCCTGACCTGCAGGTCAGAGGTGATTTGAGCAGGCTCAGGGATGCATACAAATCACATCCTCTTGTCTGTCTGTTTTGTTGACTGGTTCTCCTCAGGGTCATGGCTATCTTAAGTAGCAGCCTGAAGGATAAAGTGCGCCCTGTCTGAGCTGTAAAACTTTGACTTTGGACCAATTGCATCTGACATACAGCAGCATGAGGTTTGGTTTAGCCTTTGGATTCAGAACAAATCACTGGCTATCAATAGCTGATAGTGACATGCAGTTTACTGAATGTCCCCTTTTCTCTGGCAGCTGTATATTCTTTGGGAGAAACGGATGTGTTTTTAAGTTTCTAAGGTCATGTTTTAAATATGAAGTAGCACACACTCCATTAGAAAGTAAGTGTAGCAAATAAATAAATATCTAGAAAATGTTATGCTGGTTTGTGAGCTTGCTTTTGGGCTCCTAGGTGGTGCAGGGTATGGAAGGTGGGGGGATAGATGTAATAAAGCATTCTGTGTCCTCAAGACTGATGTACTGCAGGGAGTTTCTTTGCCAAGATGGTTGCACCAGCATGGCAGTTGATACCCTGAGTTACAGGCACAGGAGCAACATACTCTACTCACACCACCCCATTCTGCACAGACCACCAGACCCAGCCTCACTATCCCCATGCCAAACCTGCCACCATGAAAGTACTTGCCAATGCAACAAAAACCCACTAATGCTGAACCTAACAAAGGGGGAGGTTTTTAAGGCCATCAAGCAGTCATCAAAGAGTTACGGCTCTCAACTGGCATCAACCAGGGCCAGATTCAGAGCAGTGACCTGGAAGCAAGAGGCTCCATATCACCCCCATGGGTTGCCCGACCCCCTAACACTTCACTTATTAAAAGGCGACTCTAGGACTCTGTCAGTGCCCCTGTGCTGCTGCTCCATCATACTAAAAATCCAGTCTGCCTTATAAGTATGTAAGTGGATTTTATCCAAAAGCACCACCTTTTTAGAGGTCAAAATACTTTGGTGGCTTCTATTTATCACATTTCTATTAAGAGTTACATTACTTTTGTCAACAGTTTTATCTGTTTCATTTTCTCAGCTCTGCTGTCACCGCACTGCTTGCAAATTTTGCCAAATCTGTGCTGCAGAATTATACAGGAAGGTATTTTGTGTTCTCATCAGATTGTTACTTAGTAGGAAAAAAGCAAAAGGTTTATTGTCGTTGTTATTATTGAAGGAGCATAAGTGCCACTGTAAAACCAGAATAGCTGAGGTGCCGCTTTCAGGAACTACCATGTTACATTTCTCACTCTATCCACTTATAGAGGTTATCCAGGACTTACGATGTTTTCATAGAGCACATATGTAGGTCTCAGAGGGTTGTAAAGAAATAGCCCTGCCAAGCATTTTCCACCAATGCAGATTTTTTTCAGTGAACAGCCTGATTACTTCATTACTTCTTTTTTTCAAAAAAGTTCTCCCCATCATAATAGAAAACGTAAACTATCACATTGAAAATGAAGTGTTTTCAGTTTTCAGCCAAATGTATTTGTGTTTTGCGTAAAAAAGGATGAAAGACAACTGTGTGCAAAGGATAATCTCCTTTTTCAGACTAGTTATGAACAAGTTGTAGGTAATGCAGACTTAAGCTATCGTTAAATAATAAAATATTGTTAGTATACCAAAACTGGTGAAGTTGTGCTTGACAGGTCTCATCATATCTGAAGACTAGTCCCAAGATCTTTCAGGTCGTATTGAAATAAACAAAGTGTTCAACATACTGTAGAATTTCAGCCTTAATGATATCATATCTGTGAATTGTGAAGTGATGCTACAAGATGAAGAATTGATGGCAGCATAATAGGATATGTTCCTTCCCCAGCAAAATCCAACAGAGGATTGTAATAGTTCACCAGGGGAAGTAAGGTTAAAAACCTCTGACCCCTGATATCACATAAACATTGCCAAAAAAAAATAAAACCCTTGATTGACAGTGAAATGCGTGACTACTTCAAGTCTGGTCGGAAATCTTTGCTGATAATTACTGGGTTGAATGTTATGAGAAATGGGCAAGAGGGGTATCAGCCACATGAGTGTACATACTCAGAGACCTGAGCATCTCTAATAAGAATTGATGTAGTGTGTCATTTGTAATTTAATCAGCAGCATTACATCTTGATAGTAAAAGGACTATCATGAACATTTTCACAGTAAAGTAAGATTCACACACACACACACACACACACAGAGCAAATCTCTGCAGCCTTAAAGTAATGTTCCAGTTGTGACAGGAGCTGTTAAATGGAAGAAATTGCGAGCTGAAGCTGAGATGCAACCCCAAGCTGATTCCATGGTGCATAGGCGTTTTGCTGCATATAGCATTAGTGCCAAGCACTGACCTTGAGACATTCTGTGAGCACAGGCACAACAGGGCAAGCTCAGCAAGGAGTACCAACCCTGATCCAAATTTTGGCCCCCGCTTTTCCACTAGCTATCATATCCCAAAGTCCAGGTCTAGATCCAGATGTGAACCTTTCACAGCCAGCTCCATTCCCAGCAGATCGCTTTTTTTCTCATTATTTGTTCATGAGTTTTGGAGCCATCTCCTTTCCCTTCATGGTCCAAGCTTTTCTGATGCATTCAGTACCCCAGCACGCACTGAGCAGAGCCTGCCTGACAGGCCAGAGAAACTTCACGGATATCTGTAAGAGAAAATCTGCCCTAAAGCAAATGCCTAGGAGTTAGTCATCTCAACTTAAGCTTCTCAATTTAGACTTTCACTGTAATGGAGGAAAATAGGCCCCTCTAGAGGCAATTCGAGCAGCATAGCTGTCTAAAAACCTAAGATGAATGGATCTCTGAAAAGGTCTTTTATTTTTTTTCTCTATCCACAGTCAAGAAACACCAGAGTGGTTAGAACATCTATGTTTAAGACTTCTGAAGTGAGGTGAGTTGAGCCGCACGCTTACTCTGTCCAGGAAACCTAGTCTGCAGAGGAGGATGTCAGACATGAACGCTCACAACATCTGTGTCAACATCTTTTTAATCAAAAACTTTCGTATTTCTCACCAACTGTGTCTGAATAATTTTTTTTCCTCCTATTTTTAACAATGCTCAGTTGTGAGAGCTGAAAGAATTAGCAGTAAATTAACTCGTGGGAAAAAACACATTATGACAGTGAAGCAAAGGTCTCCAGTGTCTGCAGTCCCGCGGTGAATATGTATGTTTAGAAGTGCATATTAATTGTCATTTATATCAGTGGCAAGAGGAAGGGAACAAATGGTGCATGGGGATCTGTTTTCAAATGCTTACCCAAAGTGCTGACTCACGTCCTTAGGTCACCTGAAAGTAAAATTAGCCCCTTAGGAACCGGGCCAAGTATTTTGGGAAAATATCCTGTCTCAACAGTCTTTGGAACAACTCTTAGCAACATTGGTTTTTTTAGCCCATTTCCCCATTTTTTGTTCACAAATGTAAAATAACATCCTACTAATACTGTTTTCAGAGCCTTCTGTCTAGTTATCCATCTTACCACTGTTCCATTATGGTTTTAGCCTCTTTCCTCTCCTCCACCAAACCAAGAAAGGGACTTCATATTGCAGTTTTATCTTCTAGATCTCTTGGTATTGATCTCATGGCATAATCTACATTTTTTAAAGATGTACTATTGCATTTATTACTTCAAAATGTCACTCTGTGTTGCTCAGTTCTGGTTAAATAAATATGCTGATAATGTCAAAACACCCAAAACAAGGCAAAAAAACCTAAATTAGAATTAGAACTTACCCGAATAAAAAAGCTCTGAATCTCTGAATCTCTGACAAATGTTAAATTGTGATACAAAAGAACTGAAAGAAAAGTTAATGTTTTCCATTATTTTCTGTAGGGTGTTTTCATGAGTATTTTCTCCTGCTCCTACAGCTTTTTGGATAACGACATGGCAAAATCCACATGTAATTCACAAAGTGAAAAACTTTAATTGTTTTCACACATCTCTTAGTTAAAAACTTTGCTGTAATCAATGAGACTTCCTCAAACAGGTTTAAAAATGTCACTTAATATCAGTTTCCATCAGGCTGTATTTCAGGACTGGTCATTTAACAATTGCTCTCCAGGAGAACTACTTATTTCTTGTTTCATTTGTGTGAGGAGCTCTCCAGTGTGACAGGTCCATGAGAAAGTGAACCCAGCAGAGGAGCAGGTGGTCTGCTGCTCCTACGTTATTGCCATTATGTTGCCTTTGTTAAATTACTCCATAAACCCAAGTTTCCTCATTGCCATTTGTTAAATTTGCCTACCTCCACTCTGTGAGTACAGATAATCAGTCAAACCTTAATTGGGGTGTATTTAGATCAAAGTATGCAGCCAGCGTTTGCTCTCAGTACCTGGGTTGCAAATGATAGTCACATGAGTGGCTTGCTCTATTGGACGTGCTTTTTGTTTAACCATGATCATTGCTGGCAGGCAGCTTTTTGTGTGAGTGAAAAGCCCTTTAGAATTCCTCTAATTCTGACAAAGAAACTGTCTTTGGGAGGAGAAATTGAGTATTGCCTTCTTGCATCTGAATAGTCTTTCAGCTCTATATTCACAGCAATATCCTTATATCCGCAGACAAGAAACAGAAGGTTTGGATCCGCGTGTACTTTTATTTGATCCATTTCTAGCTTCTAGAAACTCTTGGAAGCTTGACTTTTTACTAGTTAAGGAGATATACATACATATTTTTAGTATAGGCATCGGTTTCTCTTGAGAAGTATTGTAAAAACATTTTGCAGCAAAAATCACTTAGGTTGTTTTTTTTTATTTAAGAAGGAATAAATCAAAGCAAAGCTTGGGTAGAGATGAGTGATACATTGACTTTGCACTGCTCTTCTGAAAAGAGTAGAAAACGTTTATGGAAAAATGTCCAATTTTTGTCTTATTTTTCATCTAATTGTTAGTTTAATCAGTTGCTTTCAGATGAGTTAAGTTACCTTTATTTATTACCTTTCATGTCTCTCACAGAAGGTTTCCATAGACAGGTCCTGATGCTTCTGTTATCTTTGGCAGCACCATGTTATATTGTCTTTTATTTATCCGCATCATGGTAGCACCTAAAGACCCTAGCTGAATTTAGAGTCCTGGTACAACGAAAGCTATGGAGAATAAAAGGTAGTCCGTTCCCTGAAGAGCTTACAGATTAATCAAGGCAGCAACACACATGCTACACTAAATTTTGAACTCACCAACAAGAGCAAAAACATCTGCTAGTTAGCTTTTGGCAGTAATAATGCTTGGGCTTCAGTTAAGCAAAGGCATACACAGGCACTAAACTTTAAGGCATGTTGAGCAGCCCCATTTAGTTCAAAGTGATGAGGACATATGCAATGCTGATGATAAATCTTCCAGGGCAGAAGGTTAGGTTCTGTGACCAGGCCATTGGCCAGTGGAGAGGCAAAGCTGTTGTTAGGGACAGAAAGTCGACCTGCTCTTTGGATTTCTCTACATTTGAATGCTTAGTTAACAAAGCACAGATTTAGTATGTTTAAAGAGTCAATGTGGAGAAAATACTGTAAAGTAGCTCTGTTTTCCACAAAATTCCTCACAGACCTTATTCTAAAGGAACTTTGCAAAGAGTAAAGGCCACTTTTGAAGCAACATAAAGGCCACTTTTGTCAGTGAAATAACTTGCTGGACTTTTTCCCCCCAGATTTGTATAGAGCACTGGTTCACATCAGGGTCTGAAAAAAAAATTAGTTTTGATTGTATATACATACATACAAAAGGGTAAACAGTCTGAATAAAGCCTTTTGTACTGGATTAGTGTCTTAGCTCTTTAACCCAAGCTGCAGGTTTGGGACGTCTTTGTTCAGTTAGGTTTTTGGGACTGACCAAACCGGGTGTGTTTGAGTTTCATTCCTCACCCTTTTGAGGTCTGTAGGACTGATTCCTTGCATTCAATACCAGCAGTACTGTAAGTGCCCAATGCTTTATTCTTTAAGCTATTCATCCTTTCAACCTTTGGCTTTTTTTCCTTAATCCATCTACCTTACTAAGTTTTCAAGTCAAGTAAAATGTTAAACATGTGCTTCAAGCAAGAGCAACACAGAAAAAACAGAGTACGTGCCAAGAATTTCTGGCCATCTAGTCTATTTGCTCTGTATGTGTATAAATATATATGTACATGTGTGTATGTGCATGGGGGTATATGAATGCACCACAAAGGATGAATCGACCATAAGGCAGAAGTCATGCAAAGCACATATTCCAAATGATATCATAGAGAGAGAAGCAAAATAAACACATTTTAGCAACTTTTCTCTAATATCAAAAACAAGTAATTGCTCCACATCATGAATATTTTTATGGAGAATTCAAATGCTTAATGCTGCTTGTCTGAAGCCTTGATGACTTTTTTTTTGGCTGCAGGGGACAAGAGGCTTACACACATGCCACCACTTCAAAGATTTGCCTTCTATTAATTTTTTACTTAAGCTTCAGAGTGTTAAATTGTTCAATTTAAGCCGTGAATACATTTTATAAGATCATCCTGGCCCACCATTTTTCCCAAAATAGAGAAGTTCAGGATATTTGGCAGTTTCACCTCCTCACCAGCTCCATGCAAAATATATATGAATAATCTCTTTGAACCTCAGCAGCTTGCGTTATTGAGAACCACAAGTTCAAGCCTTAGCCTTTCCTTAACGATGGAAATAGACTATTCTAAAAATAAGTGCTGAATTTGATGATTTAGATTAAAAAAAAACATACACATCATAAATAGAAATGTGTTGTAACTTTTCCAATTGGAAATTAAAAATAATGGGCTATTTTCCATTTCCTTGTGGGGCTTTCATGAGCTGAATCAATATAATGAAATGTTCTAGTCAGCAAAATAAATCAAAAGCCTTTTACTGTTTTTATCATGAGAGATCCCCAGTGGGGTAAGGGAAGAGAACAGAAGAGATCGCATGACATTATGCAACTATCCTACATCAGAGTGCGAGTCCGGCTGCTGCTGCTGAGCTGGATGCTCTCTCTACTCTGCCGAGACCAGGAGAGAGATGGAAACATGCACTTGGCAAGAATGCAGGGCACTATCTCTAATCTGTCTCAATTATAAGGACAAAAAGGGGATCCACTGATTTCCTGAGCTCTCATGGTGACTCGGAGACCCTCTGCTCATGCATTCCCAGGGATGAGATCCGGCCTGACCCTATTCCCGCAAAGTCGACTGGAAAGGTCCCGACCTTACCTCTGTGAGAGCTGTATCTAGTCCGAAATGCAGAACTGAGGCGTTGCTACGCCTGATCATGCGCTTCGGGTGGGACCCACAGTGGGGTTGCTGGAGCAGGGTGTTCCCCACACAGCAACCCTGCCACGGGGGCTCCCTGCTCCTTCCCACAGTCTGAGACCTGGGGGCTGCATGCCCGCAAACGCTCCTTAGTCAGAAGGCCTAGAAACATGTCACCAGAAAACCACCCTGGCCACTGATTGTACATCATGTTGCATCCTGTGGGTATTTTTGTGTTTGTACTTTTAGAGAGAAGCCCTACTATTTCAGTTTAAGTGCTGTTGCCACCTGGTAAAAGAATGGTAAAACAGCACTCAGGCAGCTGTTAAAGAGCAGAGTTACAAACACAGTACAGAGCCATGTTCTTGCTAGCTCCATGATAAAAATTCCCATTTCATAGGGAATTTCATAGGGTGTTTCATGCTGCTTTTAGTGAGATTTTCATCTGAAGCCAAAGGAATTCTAGTGTCAAAAAACTCAGCTTCCATGGATGTTCTAGTTCATCCCAGCATCCCTCTGCTGTCTGCAGACAGCAGGATCAAGCACCCCGGAGGAAAGATCACCATGGTGTCAGCCACAAACAGGTCCCTGCAAACATATGGACACCCTATTAAGGAAGGAAAAGCTAGAGCTGTGAAGGCTCCTGACCTATTTATTTCTATGAACAATTTCATTTGGTGCTTTTAGGCCTGTCCAACTGGCTGGGACTGTGTGATAATAGTGCTTCAGACCTAGAGTGACTGGCAGTAGATTCAGGACTTGAGGAGGCTCATGCCTACTTTGCTAGAGATGCGGATAACGTCATCCTGGAACAGAAACCGCATGGCACCCCATAGCACAGGCAGGTGCTTAGCCAGACTACCTGGAAGCTTGCCACTCCTGACTGCTGATTCAGAGCAGCGCATTTCAAAGCTGCTGTAATGGAGATATGCACTGCTATCAAGAAAGTGCTGTTACTCTTGCTAATAAGAGTAGGTGATATATAGAAGGCTATCAATGAGTTTAGACTCTTGGATTCCCAAAGGCTAATGCTGCCCAAGTAAATTAAACAACGCAGATTAAAATCCTCTGGCACTGAAACCTGATTGTCTGAACCATTAAATTGCTAGTAGGGTCTTTGGCACAGTTTTGACCCAGGCCAACTAGCGGCCTCCCAAGCAATTCCTGGACACGTTACAGAAGTTAGGTCAGTCCAGAGACCATTCCTATTAGGCAGTCTGTGTATAAATGGAATCAAGCCATTCCAGGCCAGCTGGCCAGAAAACAGTCCTGGATGTGTTTAATTCACCCATATAGATGTAGCCAAAGTGTACTGAGGTTATTAACACGAACATTATTTGTCCTAGGCACCAGACTTTGTGAGCAGGTTAGGGTATATCGTCATCACGCTACAAGGCTGATCATAGAAGACTCACCAATACTGAGGTGTTTCAGTAGTCTAGAAATAATTTAAGATGTTAAGAAAACACCTAGCATCAAGTCAGACCAAAGAACCACCTGATTAAGTTTGTGCTCATGAGATTGAGCATGTGCTCAACAGTGGCCAGAAGAGGATGTCCAGGGAGCAGTATAAAAACAGTATAAAAGCCCTGTTATAGTCTCCTGAATATCAGCAACCTGCAGTTTAGATATCTGATACCTTGGGATCTTTCAGTCTAGAGAAATACTGCATTGTCTACTGCACTGATAAAAGGACCTTTTTGCCTGTATTTATGGCCAAAGGAAGTACTGGTATTCATCGAACCTTCCTGGAAGAGACAAGTTGAGTTCTGTTCCTCAGGCTTTCCTGGGAGCTCTTTTTGCATATTCTGAGCACTTTCAGAGTGACAGTCCAACATGCATTCGGAAGATAGACAGGTAGACAGAGGAGGGATGTTTAGCCTGCAGGCTACTAAAAAATATGTGCTCCCCCTGATAGTTGCTCTGTGCTGGTTTACACGCTAGTTGAAAGGATGAAGGGAAAGCTGGTCACCTCCTACTCCTTTTCCCACTTGACAGCTTGTTCAGCTGAATGTTGTACACAGCAACGAAGAGGGCTTCCAGGAAAGAGTGAGGAGCACATTTTGCTCTTAATTTTGAATAAATAGACGTATGTGGTTAGTGAATAAGGTACTGGTCATTTTGTGGTGAGGAGCTCTTCCTGTGCATCACATGGGACTCCTACAAGACTGTATGTGAGACCTGCTTTAGTCCATATTTGGATTTTATGTCAGTGAGCCTGGACACATTAATGAATTGCTCAAGAAACATACCATGAATATAAATCCAATTTTGATTAATGTTGTTTTAACTATTGAGAGCAGGGAGAAATAGTGAGCACTATATGTCAATACAGTAAGCTAGAATCTTTTAAAAAACAAAAAATAAATGATGCGCAGATAAGTTTGTGCCTTCAAGACCACATGAAGCAGTATAGGTGGATGTTCTCTGTGCAGAGGACAGCAAAAGGTCTTGTGTCCATTTGGAGCTTCCCAGGACTCACCTTCTCCTTGCTGACTTGTTGTAAGAACAGAGTGAGATGTGTGCCCCAAAATATAGCAGTATGACAGACTGGACACTATACTACACCCTAAGGCTGAGGGAGGCTTTGTGACCACCCTGAAAGCCACTGGGGTGGTCTGTTTGCTCTCAGTCATCCTTATGAGCCCTCTCTGACCCTTCTCTCTCCTTTTCTCTCCTATTTACTCTGCTTCAGAAGACATTGTTGTATTCCCCCATCATTTCACCCTTCCCTTGAGATGTGTGTGAGAGTTGTCTGAACACATCCTCTCCTCTCTGGGTTCATTTTCCTTCTGATGCAAACCAGAGACTGTGAGCGCCTCAGCCCATGGTCACTGCTCTATGTCAGCAGTTGCACAAAAATCCAAGCAGCTTTGCCCCTAAATTTTAACCTGGCCATGTAAACAATGATTTTTTTTAATTTTTTTCATACATGTGGGAATGTTTGTTTTTCTCAGGTTTCAGTGAGCTTGGCCATAGTAGACTGTGAGAGATGCCAAAAGATTCCCCTTTTTTGGTAGACCCTCTGAGCGGTCATAAGAAAAAAACATACATGGAAAGGGAACAGAGCAGCTGTGGCAACTTTTGAGGCTGGAAAAAAAAATGCCAGGTGTAATAGGGTTGTTAAGGACTTGGCTAGCTAAAGAAAAGCAGCTGAGACAGGCCAGTAATGGTATATGTGTTTCGGCAAGTTGACCTTCCCCCACAGGAGGGAATAATTCTGCAGAGGGAGGCAGTGAGAAGCTAAGAAAATTTGCCTTCTTGCTGCTGCTTTGCCCTCTCTGCCACAGGAACAGGAGTCAGCTGGATGCCAGATTAGGGCACACTTTCTAATTTACACTCTCACTTTTTAACAAGCACAGGTCAGCATAAGATGCAGTGTACAATCAACTGCATCCTACAGCAGCCCAAAGGGAAGGGCCTTAAAACCTCACTGGAAACCTCTGCAATGTAAAACTTGGCCCATTTAGCTCATTGCATCATGTATCAGCTCAAGGCTGAAGGTGCTGATGAAACTGAGAGTCAGGAAAATGTTCTAAACTTTTTATCTGACACTTCAGTCAAAGTGGCTGTCCTTCCGACCATCTGCCTTGTAACACGTGGTATTCCTAGCTGTCCACCACTGCTTTGGATAGTGCTGGGCTCACTGGACAGAGGTGCGAGAATAATAGCTACCATGACGAGAGGAAAGAGTAGGAAATGTCAAGTTGCATGTATATTTGCACTGCATATTGCAGTGTGATTTGTCTTTTTATCTGAACATCTCCTCTTTTCCCTGTAAGGTCTAGCACAGAATTAAGCAAGTATATTATCCCACTGGTTTTACTTTCATTTCTGCCATTCCTGAAGGAAAGACGCTTGTATTCCATATTTAGTGGAAATTATTGCTTTTACTACTGCTCTTACATCCCCTCTGCCAACAAGTACAAGGTGTGATTTGGGGACTTACTGGATCTCCAAGCCTCTGACAGCTTCTGGTTTCATCATATTGATAATCTCTGGCTTTCAAAAGCATTCTCCTAGCCTGCATCGTGTTCAGTCCCACCAGGATACACAGAGGCGAGAGGTGAAACCCTTGGCAGCTAAAGCGGCTACCTACCTAACACACTTCTAGACCTTCTGGGGACTGGCAAAAGTCTTGTCAGCCTCTGGAAGATGTTTATAAACCAGTCCAAAAGCCTACACAACCTCACCCTTATGTGTCTGCGTAATTGGTTTTGCTGTGATTGAGGGGGGAGGGTATCCTCTACCCCTGCAGAGTGAGGAGGTCGGGCACAGGGAATTTATCTGCAGAGTAAAGAGAAGGGAAGCCCAAGGGTCCCGAAGCAGCACTCGCTTTTAACCAGCAAAGTGACTCCCACCAGGATAAGTCCACAGCAGGGCGATACAGCAGAAGGGAAGGAGGGATCCCGAGAGCCAGCTAAGCAGCGGGAGGAGCGGGCAGATACGCAGTCAGTGCAGGGTGATGGGGATACTGATGGGAATGGGGACAGGGATGGGGATGCCAGCACCTCTGCAGCACTGAGGGCAGGTTCATCTCCACGGGTTTCTTAATGTGCAGTAGAATATCAGATGATTTACAACTGTGACAAGGTTACTTGTGGGCACATAACATTTTAGAAAGAAATAAGTTAACCCAAAAAAAAAAAAAATGCCAATTGTAGAGTGATCTTGAGGTACCATCCTCAAAACTGGCCTTTTGATTTTTCTTCCTCAGTTTTCTTGTCTGTAAATAAGTTTAATATTTAATTCAGCCATGCTACTCAATTTAATTGGTTGATAGTTTTAGCTTAGAAAGTTAAATGCTATGTGCATTTTACTTAACTTTGCTTACCATTAATTTAGCTGCTACTTTAATGAGTGGCCCTAAGCTTTTTCTGTGAGCAGTATCTAAAGCCAGAGCTCTGCCAGTCTTTAAGTGATGAGGGACTTTCTTCTGACGGTCCCTGTCAGAGTTGGGGAAAATTACACAGCATCATTTTCCGGACAGTCTCTGGTGTGGGCCGTGCACCAGGGCAGCACAGGACAGTGCCTGGGTCAGCAGCTGGGGTTAGTCCTGCTTCCCTGCAGGCTCAGGAAAGAAGTCTCATGTAAAATGAGACTAATGGGAGTGGACAAGAAGAGAAAGTTTCTTTCTGCTATTCTGTCCCTGCTGCCGGTTAGTGCAGGGACTTCAGCATAATATTATTATAACATTTTTTACAGTAGGAGTTATAATTGAAATTCGTTATGTATGAGGATAACTAAAACTCGATCATTTCACACTCTTCGGTCCATGCCTGAGGACATTTTGGGGTAAATAGATTGCTTGGAAACAGCCAGTGACTACAGCTAAAATTACATTTTACCAACTGAGCTGAATGGCTTTTTAATTACAGCACTGATGTCTACATGCTGTCACCACCATCTAATACTAAGATGGTATTGATCTGATTTTTAACTTTGATGCACCAGGGGAAAAAATGCAGAGTAGGATTTTTTCCGAAATCCTTTTTCAAAATTAGTCAAGAACCCCAGCTCTAAAGTGATAGGTTATTTTTTGCCTGTCTCCTTTTTTATTTGCTTGTGCCTGTGTCCACCTTGAATATTGTTACTGTCCACCTTGAATTTGTTTAGTTGTATCAAACACTTTTAAATAAAAGTTTGTAATTTCAAGGTACTGATGAGCCACAGAAACAATGAAATATGTGCCACACATACAAATGATATATAAAATAACTGAAATAGCTACCATGCACACGTATCAGAAAGCCACGGGCATCTGCATAGTCACAAACTCTTGTGATAATACAGTCTCAGTGTGGTAATTTCCTTCAAAAGCAACTAGAAATGCTTTCAGACCAAGATTCTAAGCATTTTCTATTTTATGAGACAGTACCTATTCTTAAAGATATATTTTCTACCTTTACTATAGCGGGGACTGGTCACTGAGTAAAGTACTGCTCGGGGCAAGGGATTCCCGGTCTTTTGTGGATGCAGGGCTTCTCTGTCTATGGAAGAATTACAAAAACTTGACTGGGATGAACCTTTAGTTTGCAAAAGGGTTGATCCATGAGCTGTGAGGATGCCAAGGCCACAGAGCAGCGCTTCTCAGGCTGCTCTGCTTGACAGGGAAGAGAAAACCAGCTCCTGCCCTGTGGTCTCCTCCACACCCAACTTACTTTGGCTCAGATGAAGAACTAAAGGAGGCAGTTTCATACGTGTACGTGAATATTGAGTAATATTGGTCTAGTCAATGCATAGGTGGGTGGTAAAGGACTAGAAAGAGTGGATTTGATCCAAAATATGTTTAATTTTATGGGCCTCTAGCTACTGATTCCTACGGGTTTGGAATGACATTTACACAAGCACTGTGGAAAAGGTAACTTACCGTGCAGGTGGGACACTGGTCTGTACAGGTATTCCCTGTTCATAGAGCTGGGAATACAGCTGACATCATCAATGCCTGAGCTAACAATAAAAAGGTGAATGAAAGTCTATTAACTGCACCCACTGCATCACAGTAAAGACAAAGGTCCGTTTGTGATTAACAAACAGCTTTTCAGTGAACACTGGACTATAATTCACTTCAGGGGCTCTGATCTTTGATGAGTTTATGAATGAAAACAAAGCTCAAGTGAATGAATTACAGACATGATTCACTCAGTTGTCTCATACACTTTTATGGCTTTTTAGTGTCTTTAGTTGCCAGGAGGATGGGACGCTGGGATGGCCTCCAGGAGCCCTTCGCTTGAGTTCTGGATTGGTTAAAGACTCATGATGCGTCCTTGAGAAAATTGGTTTAATTTTCCTCATATCTTTGCTCCCCGTTTGTAAAACAGGGATGATAGTTTTGTGTCATTTCTGTGCAGGTCACCTGAATGTCAAATTCAGTGATGAAAAGTTCTGAGTTGTTAAAAAGCTATACTTCCCCTCTCATCAGTAGAAATACTCTTATTTACCCCATCTATGTATATCTGCCATTTCCAACCTAAAAAGCTCTGTCAAATAATCAAGCAAATATGCAAGTAGAGCCAAAAGAACAGGGAGGAATGAGAACATCCCAAGAGAGAAACAGCCGTGGCAACCCACTCTAATGTTCCCACCACTGCGGATCTCATGAGGTAGGCTTGGCAGAGTCAGGAAAAGAAAAGAGAATAAAGAATTTGGATTTTTATGACAAAAACTTCTTCACACTTTTTAAGGTTCATAATTCCAGCCTTTTTACTACAACCCACAAGAGCTAAGAACTACATGAGAGAACTGATGGTTCTCATGGATCACGTGGCTACCAGATCTGGACCTCTCCAGAGCGTACCAGATTCTGCAATGTGGGCAACAATAGCATGAGGTGTTTACCATGCTGCTAAAAAAAATATTGTGTGCACAAACAGAGTAGGCCTTGGGTTGTTTTCATTTTTGCTGGGGCTGAAGTCGAGAATAAGGAAGTGGGTAACCCATTCCCTGAAAGCTTTCCTATCCTGCTGCTCTTTCAAGTAGAGTTTTGCCCCAGGCTGACTGATCTTGCAAACCCAGCTCTGCTTGAAATAGCTGATTTTATAATGGATATTAACTAAAATTTCACCCTGTAGAAATTACAGTAAATTCCATTACCCCTGTTAGGACCATTACCAGTGCTTTGTACATATTATTTTGTAATGTGTATGCATATCACTTACCATATATTAAAACAACCTCTTAGCAGCGTATATTAAGAACTCTGCCATCTTTTAGAGTGCTGGTAAAATGAAGGGAAAACAAGGAATATATACAGATATGCAGCTTCTGAAGGGTTAATGAACAATGAGGAATTTGTGTATAGCTCATTAATTGTTATATTGCATCCCTTTATCTAAATTGTTAGTGGCCTGCTTAGTCAATTGAAACATATTACTTTGATATTAAAGCTGCAATCAAAATCTTTATTCTTGTGCATGTTCTACTTGAGAATACAAAACCTTCCGAACAGGGCAGTCAGAATTATCTTGAAAAGTATTACAATTCAATAAACCATATGCTCAAAAATAGAGACATCAGGTGCAGCCAAATACCCCGGGCACTAATTCAGTGGTTCTGACTTTCTCATCTAAACACAACAATTTTAATTAATGCATGGAAAAGTCCACCAGGGTCTGGATTCAAATTCTGGCCTCGTGTTCAAGGAAAATGAGGATGATAGTTCCATGCCAGCCCAACAATATCAGTGTCACTGTGCTACTGCAACAGAGCCCTGAGCAGCGAGGGTACTTATTGTGGACTGGTGCTATGGTACAGGGAGGCATTTATATTTGTTACATAATCCCCAGAGTATCCCACCGAATTTATGATGCTCCATGAGGCATATTTTCTCTAGGCTTCTTCTCTAGACCATGGAGTGAGAGAAGTGCTTTGAAACCTCACCAGACCTCAGCAAGGCTTAATTGCCTTGACAAAATGCCTTTTTGACCTCAATTGAGATAGAACCATCACAATGTGGATACACTCCCGAATTAGGCATCTCCATTACTCTCTAAAATAAAGAAGCTGAGCATGGCCCTTTAGTACCCACCAGCCTAGCAACGTTTCAGAGCCCCACTGCATTTGTCCTGTGCCAGACCAGCCTGAACATGAACCCTGCCACCAGCAGCATGAGTGGAAGACAAGAGGCAATAGATGGGGCAGACCAGAGAGAAGGGAAATAAGGAGCAACACCAAGCAGTAGAATTGGTGCTAGCCACCTACCCTGTCATCACTAGAAGGAGACTCTTAAAAGAGGAGGAGGAGAGCAGTGGAACAACGTTGCAGAGGTTTGTGGGAGAGAGGGTGCAGGACACCCATGTGGCACAGGCACCTCTCCAACCAAAGCCTCCATTTAAATGAGCACAAATCTGGAGTAGTGCCATCCACCACGCTGGAGCTGGTTTAGAGTTGCAGAGGTGTACTCAGACATGGGGTCGGGCAGCAGGGTGATAGCATTTTTGGTCTTGGACACATGGAAATGTTGAAAGGCTCACTAAAACTGTGCACGTACACTCAAATGTAGATCCCAGCAGTAATAATACAGAGTCCCTTTGAATGTGTTGGGGATTGAGGTGAACTATTTATAACATTTCTATTACATTCTCCATGGCACGGTTTCCCGCAAGAGTCAGCATGACACAGACCTCCACTCCTCTGCTTACCCTACTAACTTATAACACACCGTGCATATGTGTACGTGTACACATGTGTGTGAGCATACATGTGCATGAAATGCTATGTTACTGGGGACCAGTAACTATATAAATAAGGAAAATGGCAGGCCAGTGCAGTAGAAGAACACCCATATTAATATTCTGATTGTTTTCCATGGCAAGAGAAGGATAAGAACTAGAAGTGAAATAGGATTTTCCAATCAGAACTGTCTTTGTTTTTCAAGCCATTCACAAGGTACACAGAAACCTATGCTCCTATAGACATTCATATGTATTTGCATTTTAGCTTTTTTTCTATTGTTGTCATGACTCAGCTGTTATTAACAAACATTATGTAGTGGGTAAAGGAACAATTTTAAGCTATTTTGCTGATGAAGTTAATTTGTTTATTGGACAGCAACTAAAAATCAGGTTTTCTAGAATGCATTTTTTACTGTTAAATTTGATGTTACCAACTCAAATAAATCAAGCTTGACTGCAGCCTAAGAAAGCAAGTGCTTGAGCATTGTTTTAAAACATATGCTAACTAGCAAGCTCAGTAATGAGCAGATGATACCAGGAATGCCAGGATATAATCTTGTTACTATGATTCAGCTTAAGGTCGGTGACATTGATATAACTTTGACTTCAAGAGAGGAAATATTTCATAGTAAACAGAGCAAGAATTAATCCCCTTGGAATAGCAAAGGTACAAATTGCTTTAGTTTTCATTTCCATAGTGCTAAATTTGTATTTCATGTGTGGGATTGTAATTGATGACTGCTTACTTGTCTGGATGAAGAAGGATGAAAAAAATGTATTCTGATTGTCAAGGTTGTTTGTGTTAGTGGCTAAAACAGTAGATATCATGCTGAAATCTTTGTAAACAGCACACAAGCAATTCTTTTCTTCTTAAGCAAAACAGAAAAGGAGAAAAGAAGCTTCCAACCCAAAATATCATTGTATCATCTGTCTGACATCTGGAAGTGTAATGTACAAATTTTCCTGGAAATATGATTTGTATCAGCTAAGCAAACTCCAGTGTACCAGCCAAAGCATTAGCTCTTCACTAAAGCTTTGAGGGATTTGAGGAGATTTTAACACCAGGTATCTTAATTCCCTTTCTGCCAAGGTTCACAGTTAAAACCAAAGAGGTTTCTTCCATAGCATTTCTCAGTAAATACTGTAAAATCTATAACTATTATTTCCACATGCCAGTTTCTCAACTCTTCCAAAAACTCCCAATTGCCTCTCATTATCTGAGATAGTCCCACATCTAAATTTCCCCTGATCCCTTACGGACAAGATGATGTCCCAGTTAACAGTGTAATTCATTAACATTCTCTGTGTTGTAGAGAAAGAAAAAGCAAAACAAAGCCCTCTCCAGTTAACATTATTTTCACATCTTTTGAGGAAGAGGTGGAGTTCTTGCTTTATGTGTCTTTGCTGAGCTTTTATCTTGGTCATTGTTCTCTCATGAGCATTCCAGTGAACTAGAAAAAGAAAATACAATTTTCTTCCCCTATATAGCCTATGAACATGATCCACCTTCAACATTTTTTTGAATATTATTGGATTATGTTGGGATTTTGATATTATAACAGAGCAAGTGGCTGAGACTCAGGATACTTGGATTTTGTCCTGCCATTGTCTTGGAATTGCCTTAAGGAAGTGACTTTCATTTGGGAGTGAAAGCCATCAAGTCTATCTAAGATACTGCGGTTATCAGAGCCTGATGAGTTAATGAAAGGGAAAACACAACATCGGAGTCAGTGGCAAAGGACTTGGATCAGTGACCCAGAGACCCACTCCAGTTCTGCCTCCTTATTTTGTTTATTAACTCTGATTACAGCTAAACCAGAAAAATAGAGTTTGTATTATCTTATTCAAAAGTATTTCAGTCAGCTTAGGTTTGTTCATGTGAGAGTAGAATCCATCTGAAACCTATGTTTTATTTCAGAAAATAAAATTAATTTCATTTCATTTAAGGAAAAAATGTCATTTAATTCCTTTGGGTTCAGTTTCCAGAGCCCACAATAAAACACTTGTGGTACTTAATAGGAAAATTATAAAGAATTGGGAAACATTACATATAATTGTGAAACATTTGGAAGAGAAAGGAATCTAGGAAGGATCAGTAGCACATTGCTTTTTACTCCGCACTGAATCAAACTGGCGGTTTTCTAAACTCACCCATTGCTCTCCCTGCTGCTGCTAAGGTGTGATGCGTGCAGAGGCTCTCAGCTGCTTTTCTCATTCTAATATGGGCAAGCTGAGTGTGCATAAGCCTGAAAGGAGGGATGAGAAGGAATGTTCTCTTACTTATAGGCATCCTATCCTTATGGCACTTTTTGGGTAAATCCATTTTATTCTGTAGATCTCTTCGCTTCTGTAGATCGATAAGGTGTCCCATTGTTGCCTCAGAAGAACATCTTGACCCTGCTCCAAGAAAGTGCTTTATCATATGAGAGACTAACCATACGTTTTAAATTAAGCACAAGCTGACAGGTTTACTGGATATATGTATTTGTGGCTTTTGACCAACTGCTTTTGCTTACTGGTTAGCACTAATAAAACTCAGCTAGGCTGCAACTGCTCGATCTTAAGAAGAAATGTTTATGTTTTGAGTTTGTGTGTAGGCTACACAATTGTCATGGGTCCTATGCCACATGGAAGAAATGTGCAAATAAACCATTATGTCATTTTTCCGTGCTCCATTACACACTTCTCCATTCAGTTCATTGCCCTCACAAGATCTGAGAGCTCAGTTTGCAGACTGTGTTTTCCTAAGGCTTCATGGTATCACATACACCAAGATGCAGACCGCTAAAAGTTCTGCACGACATGTGGGTTCCTGCATTGCTGCTCAAACTGCAATGGATACAGAACTTCTTTTTCATTTAGTGTTTAAGTGAAAGCCTGCAACCAACAGCCTGGCTGCTCGGGCACTGCCAACAGTGGATATTTGAACTCTCATAACTTGTAATTAGTAACTTCGGTTATAGCGTCAGAGAAAACTGGAAGATCAATTCTCATATTGGCAGTGGTCATGATTGTTTTGTGGACTGAACAGTGTCAGAATTTCTCCATGCTTTTCCGTGCTGGGATGTGATAAAACAATGGAAAAGACTCTGTTCCAACACTGATCTCCAGGGCATGATCCTCTCGTGCTCAGGCAATCACACACCTTTGCTTACAGGGCATACACCTGAGAAACTGTAAGGAAAACACACAGAAGTAGGTCTTTCATCCTCCCTGTGTGTTTTGTCCTTTGCACATCCCAAAAGGACTCCACTCACTGTAAGCAGAAAAGGTATAAACTTATTAATTTGCAAAACCATTGCGTGTCAGTATCTACCTCTGGTCAACGAGCAGGTCTGGCTCCATTTAGTAAAAACTGCTTGGTTTTTGTACTATCATCTTCTTCTTTCTAGCTTTTTTTTAAGGCAAAAAAATGTGTTTACACACACGCACACAGAATCTTCTAGTGGAATTGTAAAATACACTCGTCTGGACTCTGTGCTGTTATAATGTTGTTTCAGCTGATAAGTGTTAGCAAGAAGCCAATACAATGGAGTATGAAGTCAGTGTGAGAGCTCCCTTGATGTAGGTCTTTATTTAGAATAATAAACATTGTAAGATGATATATGCAATCTTGTCCACCAGGAGTGAGGAGGCAACAGACTGAATGCACCAAAAGCTGTTTCAGCCCCCTGTGCTCCTATCCAAGTTTTACCTCTTTGTCTATTTGTATGGTCAAATGAAATTCCATTTTCACTCCTTTATTTTTTTTTCCCTCCCCTTTTGTACACTTTACTTGCCATTCTAATTACCTTTCTATTACCACTTTAAGGGGCAAATAGTGCTGAGAGCTCTTCTGCAGGCAACCATCTATGGGTTTGCTTAGAGTGTCAGGCAGGAAGGGCTGGAGAGAGGACGGCTGCTCGCCCAGGGTGCGGGGCAGTGAGCACAAGCCTCTTTCCACTACAGACTATCCCTGCATCACTAGCCCTTCTGGAGACGAAAAAGCCATTTCTCATCCACAGAACAGTAAGAATAACATTCTCTGGATAAGGGTAGTCAGGGAATAAATGCATAGATTATTATAAGATGCTAAAGATAATTAAATATTCAGGTGTTCCTGTAAAGTTTCTATGCCCTTATACTCAGCAACAGCAGTGTCCCTGCCATTTCCCAGTTCCAGAACAGGCTAGGACTATTCAGGGCAGCCGACAGCACACCTGAAAGAGCACCAGGTCCCCCACACTCTTGCAGAAGTCCTCCTACCGTGCTTCAGCAGTGGGACCTAGTGGCTAGAGCTGAAACAGGAGAGCTCGGTGACCCAGGGGAAGGAATTCAGTGGTTTTTGCTTCCGTTTCCTTATCTGACAGTGATCTCTTTTGCAAAACACTTGAGAGTCTGATAAGTGTTATATAGGAATTAAGTATTATTTCTCATTAGGTGGAATACTGAAGGAAAATGTGGGTTCTTGATATTGCTTTCCTAACATAGCTGAAAGGAGGCCTTGTGCTGGGCAGCTGCATTCCTCGTATGATCTTTCAGATGCAAAAGCTGACACCATAGTGTTCATCTGCTGGTTTCAAAGCCCCCAGGAGGGTCCATCTCACAGGTAGGGTTCATGGGGCACGGGGAGGGGAACAGTCTGCCTAGGATCACTCCATTTCCAATGTAAAATCCTTGGTCCATGAAGTGTGCAGAGGTTGTGCTTGTTCATAAATGAGGGTGCTTCTGAGGCATCTGAGCTTGCACTGGGATGCAGGGGAACAGCCCTCTCACTGCACCCAGGGAGACCCTGCAAACCTTCCCCTGCCACCTGCTCGAGGCAAAACTGAGTCTGGCAACTCCAAGCTGCTGATGGCAGGATTTGTGTGCATTTAGGGCTGGCCTATTTGTTCAGCTTTAGCATTATGCCTGTGGAAACTAGTGGCCAAAAAAAGCATAACTGCCTTTGTCCCACTAACACTGGCACTTCTTGTTTTCCAGAGGACTTCAGAGGCCACTGAAATAATGTATTTAAGAGAAATGCGGCATGGTAGAGCAGGGACAAAAGAGAATAAGACAAGTTCCTTCTGTAGAAGAAAATGCTAGTGTATTTGATTCCAACAGCTCACAGGGTCTCCATGCCACATGCAGGTGAAGCGGACTCGAGAGTTCAAGTGGGTGAGAATTGTGACACACACCCCCCCCCCCCCCCCCCAGGGAGATTACTTACTCAAAATACAAAGGCAGAAAAATACAGTATATGGAAATACAGTTACCAGAGTAAATAAAAGCCGCTTTTGCTGATAGTTAAATATTGTTTCACAGCTATTGGCCAAGCCATTCAACACACATTAAAAAAAAAAAAAAGGCAAACAGACAGATTGTCTGCATGTTTCAGGAGAAAGGAAAACAGTCTGGAGGTGGTGGTGGCCTACACAGAGAGACATTGTCCTGTGTCTAGACAAGTTCCAGCTGGTCTCAGATATTAGTTGGTTTGCTTTTGATTTTGGACATTTAAACTTACATTTTATTTCCTAATTGCCAGCATACTCCTGCTGGACTGTTCAGCAGAAGTGAGATATCCTTGTTAGCTGACATTTTGCTCTTCCCTTGCCAGTGCTGGCACACAGAGCAGGCACCTCTCTCTTCATTCCTTGCTGGTGTTCCCAGCTGCGACACAGTGCTAAGACCAACTGCTCTGCCTTTCCTGCTAGTTCCTTCTCCCCAGTGACCAACACAGCCATGCTTGCTGGCACCAAGTTGGGTGTCTCATAGATAACAGTAAACGTGCAGAAATACCAGTTCACAAAGTGCTTTCCACAGTTACCAGCAAATGGGTCTAACTCTAGTGGTGGATACCGTGCAGATTTTTCCCTTAGTTCATATTCCTCTTTTAGACAGTCTGGCAAGGATGTTCAGCCTTATCTGTTACCCTGTTGTGAATGTCTTTATTACCATCTCCATATTATATATCTCCATCTCCATATTATTAACACCCATTGGAGGCTTATACACAGGCACCTCTGCCCGAGGGGGCTTCCCTGAGCCCCTGCAAGCCTGCCTGTCTGCTCCTGCTTCTACTGCCACGCTCCACCACCAGGATGGGGGTACAGACGTTTCTGTGTGACTACAGCAGGCTTATACTCATTCACTGTGCTTCAGGTGTTGCCCCTTACCAACATTAAGGGGGAGAGGCTTTATCTTACTTGATTTTAGCTTTCTTCAGATTTGGCTTTCTAGCCTCCTTCTACAAAGAGTGGAGGCAGACAGGCATCTCCCAGTGGAGATTCAGCCCAGCCTCAGAGATTAATCCCACCATTCATTCCTGGTGGAAGCAGAGGGATAAAAAGTTGAGTAGTTTGCTACTGCCTTTTTTCTTCTTTCAGAAAGGGTGACTGGTGAAAGTAAGTTGCCTCAGGTCTTAGACTCAAATCAGCAGACTCTAAGCAGAGAAGCACTTAGCACAGGGGAGTGCTCAGCTTTCCACCTAGTTCCCATTCACTGAAGCACATTGCTTCAGAACCCATGGATACAGCTGTGCCTGAATTACAAAGCCATCTTCTTCAGGCCTCTGTTGACAAGAGGGAAACACAGCACTTAACAAAATGTTTAGATACACTTTGCAATTGGCCTATTTTTAATCTTTCCTTCTCCCTCTCTTTCTGTCCTGCCTCCTTCCTCATTTTGATTTATTTCACCAAATAAATATTAAATATTTTTCTTTCACATGCTCCAATAGTTTTCTTCAACTTTCAAACTCTTTTCTTCTTTGGAGAATATTTTAATTTAATATAAAGTGTATTTTTAAAAAAGAGGGAATGGTCAACAAATTGTAAGTCATAACAAAATAAAGATTCATCTTGCCTAACACTAGAACTTGGAGCAGGTCTGCAGTTTTGCAGGTTCTTCATGGCCCCATCCTGACCCCTGCAGTGAGATGAGCCAGAGGATGGACCACTCCTCTAACCCTTGTCTCAGGTCCATGTCTGCAGGTACCGCTCAGACCCCAAGGCAGCCCATGCCACCCCAGGATGCTCTGCAGGCTGCAACCCCATGGCCCAACCCCAGAGTGCACTCACAGGACCAAGCTCACATACGTGGCAGACAACCACTTACTCTGAGGAGACAGCCCACAATGGCAGAGCAATACTTCGGAAAGCTTTCACAACTGTTTGGACTCATGGCAGCATTTCCTGCAGTATGGGGCAAATGGAGCCCAAAGTGAGAGAGGATGGGGATGCAGAGAGGCTGAACTTTCACTGGGTTGGGATGTACAGATGTGAAATATCTTAGAGGCCTTTTCTGCTTTTCTCCAAGCATCCTGAAACTCACTTACAGATATGAATTTCAAAATTAAGGAACATTTCCTCTTCCTACTTCTCCATGGAGGAGAAAAAAAAATAATCCAAAATATTCTTATACGATGAGGACAAAAGCCACAGCACTTTTGCAGTGATGCTGGCCTGCAATAATGAAATTAAACCCAAGCCTGGAAGGAGAGTCAGATGCAAGGAGTTTGCATCTGCATCTGCAGTTCTGGATCCCTTTGAATCCAACTGGATGTTATTTGCCAAGGCTGATTGCACCAACGGGGGCATGTGAAATTAACAATATTCTTTCATCCCCAGGCTTTAAGATTTGGCCCTGTAATACTCCTTTAAACATCAATGTATTGGCCCACCTTTACAAATAGCTTGGCAAGTGTGTGAGCCAAAGAAGATGCTGACCTTATCAGCTAGGATGTGAGCTTGCAATGTGTCAGCTATACTGAAATTATTTCCACACAGAAACCTCCTAGATAACTCACTGGGCTTTCATTTAAGTTATCCAGTATCCATTGGGCAGGAAACACTTGTCTGGGAGTGCACATCTGTAGACACAGAGAAGAGGGGCACACTGCAATTTCACACCCCAACTTCCAAGAGCTTACCCCTGTGCCTCTGCCTTTCCTAAGCTGGTTGCCCTCATACATCTAGCTTCTGCAACTTCCACAGCTCTGTTTCCATCCAGGTTTTTTGTGATTGCTTCACTTTGTAATTAGAAGTGCTGTGGAGCATAGCTCAGTGTGTGATGAAGGATGCAGAAGATGAAACAGCAAGAGGCTGCAGAAGGATGGTGCCATTCCCTGCCCTGCAGAGAGGCAGCTGCTGACACCATGAGGCTTCCTCTAGCTGCTGAGCTCCTTGGTCCTTGCCCCACAGCAAAGACAGGAGCAGGAACGAGGAGTTAAAAAGATCTCTTTGCAGAACGCATTGGAGGGAAGAGCAGTGGCTGGGGAAATGTAGCAAAAAAAGTCTTTACACAGGCCCATGGTGCATGAAGGGGAACATGGGTGGGGAAGGATAAGGGCTTCCTGGTGCTAGACCAGCAAGCACACCCCAGCTAGTGAGAGGGGTGTTGTGTAGCTGGGATATATGGGATAAGTGCTGCTGGGCTGGTTACATTTTCTCTAGGAGAATCATGTCTCAAATGCCAAAGAGCTAATGCCTTCACTCATTTCTCCTGTCCATCCCAGCCATACCTCTCTTCATCAGGAAATGTTTTTATGGATCCCCTCTACTGAAAAGACCTGCCTCAAGCAACAAAGCAAAAAAAAAATCAAGATAATACCCTAGGCCTGTTGAAAAAAGTCTCCTAAGACTAACTGTTAGAAAGGCTCTGGGATTAAAAAAAAAAAACAACAACAACAAAAAAAAAACAAACCTACTGTAGCACTGCAAAAGGAAAGAAAATGCTCTGAGGGGCAAAAAAAGTCTTTCTACCTCCTTCTTCTGATGCACACAGCTCCTCAGATAAGCTGGTGAGCAGGGCAGGCAGAGAGGGTAACTCATTGAAAAATGAAGCCTGTATTTTGATTGAGGAGAGCCTGTGCATGACTAAGAATCCATAGCATTTTCAGCCACAAACATTATTCAACTCTTACATGGACAAAAAGGGACATTTCCCAAGGCCAATATTGGATTTTTTGCATGAGCTGTATTCCTGCTGAAAGCACACTTACTCTGAAACCTATGTGATCTAGCTATTTTTATTTGGCTATAAGGAATTTAATGCACTCAACAGGGTATAACATCTGTCACACATCCACATAAGCATTGTTTATTTTTATGAAACAAGACCTACACTTACAGTCACTCGCTCTTGGTTTGCATCCTGTGAATGAGAATCTGCAAGGAGAATCATGGCACTTCATTTCCAGTGGTTTGGATGCATAATACACAAAGTGTAGCGTGTTGATAATCCTACCTAATTACACATACACACACAACTAGTGTCAGCAAACTGAAATCAAAGTCTGCTTTGAAAAAAAAATCAGTGTTGTTACACAGAATAAATCACAGAGAGTAGATACACAGCTGTATTCAGATTGCTGTCTGGAAGATGGAGAAGAAAGCTGTTGACTGAGCAATGCTTCAGTTTTGATCTGGGGCTGCTGCTGACTCTCTCTCACCTCCAGCAACTTTTCTGGCTCAGTTTTTCCAGCTGTGAAAGGCAGACACAATAATGTTTATGTATAGGTGTGCTGTGAGAGCTATTGGCTCTCTCCACGCAAATGTTAATTCATTGGCGGTGAAGTGCAGCCTGGATGAAGGTGCTACAGTAAGCACCCTTTGCAGTGCATCTGCTGATTGGTGCTACAGATAAAAGAGAGGGCTGCGTAATCTGGAGGGAATGACCACAGGGATACATTTAGAACCTAGGCAAGTACAATTTTGGGAAGAAACATGCAGGGGCAATGAGTTTGGAAAACAAGCATGATGTGTTTTGCTCTCCATTTTCAGCTTTTTTTTTTCTCTTGTACTTTATCTGATTTTCTCGTAAGTGATAGTCTATTGATCCAAATTCACCTCTGATTAAATCCAACATCCTGAGAGACATTCACCCACACATACACCCAACAAATAACAACAAAGGAGATGCTGAAAAGGGTACATATATTTCTTAGACTCTACAATATGTATATAGAAAGATAAACTGTGCAATGTAAAGTATGGTTCCTTATAATTGGGAGACTTTGGCATTTAACTAGATGTCATGTTGTGTTGACATCTGTATTCTAATTTTTTTTGTCCCTTTTGAGCAGCATACAGTGAATATGATGAAGTCCAGCAAGTTTTTTCACCTTAATTCAAGGAAGCAGCCTACACACAGCACTTCGGTTTCATGAATGTCCAGATCGTACATCACTGGGGGAAGGTGGTGAGTACACACGCATGTATGTGTGTGTGTGCCTGGACACCTACACACACATGCTTTTGGCTATGAAGCCAGTGATCAGTTAAGTTTGCAGCTTAGAGGTTAAAAGGAATGTGTTTGTTCTGTAATGCATGGAAAGCGTCTCTCATCATAACTGCATCTCATGTGAGCCCTTTCCTTCTCCTTCAGGTAGATTTGGTACAACCCCAGACCAGGGGTGGGACAGGTACAGAGTTTACCAGCTGCTCCGATCTCTGCAATATCCATCTGATACACAGGTCTCCCTTTGCTCCTCTTTCTTTTCCACTGCAGGCAAGAGAAGGACTTATTATTTGATAGACTAGTAGCAAATGGCTGCATTTCCAGCAATTGCTTACCTTTGACAGTAAACAGCCAATATTTGAACCATTCCCCACAACTCCCTGTGATGAGCTGATTGATGAATAAACCCGTACTGCACTCTGGGTAGGCCATAGAAATCCCACCTGAATCTCTTACCCCCACATAGGCATATAATCCACCTAGCTATTTAGCTTGGGGCTTGATTTATCAGTACAGCTTCGCTTTACTGAGACTGAAATGCCAGGTCAAACAAGAGGAGCAGTTGCTCCTCTGCATTGCATCCTGCAGGGTGAAAATTTCCTGCTCTCGAAAGTGTGGGAAACTTCTTTTCTGAGCGAGCAGAGAAGTTGAAGTTATACCTCCAGAGCACTTAGGGGACACACAGGGCTTGAAGTAGCAGCAACGAGAGGAGAACCCCACAGAAAAGTGACAAGATTAAAGGATCTTCTCTCCCCCGCCCCCTTCTCCCAGCCCTCCCCCGAACGGGTAGCAAAATCAAAGTTAAAAATGTATCTATGGAAGGGACTGATGAAAGATTAATAATTAATTTTAGAGCAGCGATACTGCATTTTTTGAAATGTAAATTTGATGCGCAAAAGTGGCATATTATGATAAGCAGGAGCAACAAGGGAGAGTGAGTACAGGAGGGCCTGTTGCTCAGAGACAGGCTAGCAAGGAACACTTACAGGCGGCTTTATTTTTTCTCTTCCCCTCCTTCTCTCTCTTTATGCGAACTTACTATCTGAACTTAGGAGGTTTTGAAGAAGTTTAAGGGCTGCATATCTGAGGCACAGAGTCTTCAGAGCGCCTCTCAGCTACAGTTTCGTCTTGAAAGCAAAATCTCTAGTTGTGCATTGCCATCCAGTGTCTTCCCACTCTTCATTTCTTCTGACCACTCCTGTCACAGAGGTGCTAACCATCCGATTACATTGCTAAGGCTTTCCTTTCTGCTTCTAATATTTAATTTTCTGACCATTTCCACTCCGCTTCCCTCCCCACTCCCCGCCTCCCCAGCTCAGCCTCTTTTGAACCGTCTCCTTTTGTGCTTTTCCCGTGCATGGTGCAGGCTCTTTTACTCTCCCTTTTCTTTCCCCAGCCCTGTTTACATGAGGGCTTTGAGAGCAGCTTCACCATGCGCTCTCATGAGAGTTGTGCAAATTGCACCAGTGCTTCAGTTGGAAGAGACACTCATCTCTGGAGCCCCATGCTGTGCAAGAGTGCATCAAGGCCAAGTAAGCCCCTTGATGCTGCCTCACGCTGTGATCCTCCTTTGCACAGTGTCATGTGTCAGGACGGTTTTCCCACAATGCATTCTTTAGTTTGGTGTCAGGGAAAAAAAAAAAGAACAAATAATCTGCTGCCGTCACAGGCAAATACATTACCTGCAGGGCAGAGAGAGGAGCCAGTCTTCTTTCACTGAACCTAATTCACTCCCCAAAGTTGCCTTTGGACATGTATTTATTAATTAGTGTCCAGGCAGTCCAGCCTCTGCCTCTTCAAACTTTTTGCCCAGCACATGTTGTTATTTTGCAAACGGTGGGAATTTTGGAAAGTTGTTAAGGAAAAAAAAAATCTTGTGCTTTCATTCCCTTACTTGGATTAATATGGTGGTTGTATTTATGCACATTGACAGACCTGTGCTTTGCAATTAATACCATATAAATCATTCACATCCCTGCCCTGTCATTTATGGGAATATAGCATAAACTTCATATCCTTATCTTAATTAAACTGATAGCTCACTACAGGTACAGCTCCCAAGTGCATCTGAAAAAACCTCACTGAACACCGCCGGCTCTCTCACAAACATGCTTCTGTAAGGGGTTTTAACCGCCCAACCAGAGGTCACCTGCAGCAGCGGGCAGGCAGGCAGGCAGGCTCTGCAGCCCGACTGGAGAGCAGAAATAAAGCCCTGCATTGCTCTGCTGCCTGCTGGGAGGGTGTTGATGCTGCCGTGCAGTTTGGTGTTTCTCCCACAGGGAGCCCACTCAGCCACGCAGCCGAGCCTCGGGTACCCGCAGCGGAGCATCTACCAACACCTCCAAGCAGGGGCAGGACAGAAAATCCAGGCACCACCACAGCCCCTGGAGATCCGGGAAGGCTGGCACGGGGACAGGGCTGTGGGGAGGAGGAACTGGGGAAGGACGTAGCCAAAAACTGTAGCAAAATGATTCAAACCCAGCTCTGCTGGGTGCAGAGGGGCAGGCTGCAGCGTGACACTCTGCCTGGGGGCACTAGGGGGGCAGATGGGCACTGCACCCCTTCCCTGCACCCACAGGACAGCAGGCTGGTGCAAGTGGGGTGCTGCTGGCTTCTGTCCCTCCCAGCAGACTCACTGGCTGCCAATGTTCGCTGTGTTCAGGGAAGGCTGTGCATTCCTCGGAGCTGTAGCTCCCTTTCTTCTCTTCCTCCCCAGATCTCTGCCTCCCTCCTCTCCATGTCTCTCCACTGTGGGCAGTTTTGCAAATCTCATTGTGCAGGGTTAGCTGGCAGGGCAATGGGGTACCTGTATGTCTGGCATCAGCCCCAGAGGAGATGAGGACAGGGGGGTAAACTCTTTTTTGGGAAGGAGGAGAAGGTCCTGCGCCTTCAGTGCAGCTGGAGCAAGAGGTAGGCAAAGGTAAGAAGAAATATTCCAAAAGAATATTTCTTTGGTTTTGCCTCAGAAAAAGGTCTCCATGCAGGAGGAGCACTTAAGCATTTGCTTATGTTTAGGCACATACTCTAATCCTGTTGACCTAAACAGAAATGAAACATATGTGTTTAAATGAGCATATGCTTAAGTGCATTCTTCAGACAGGAAGGATGAGGGCAATTAACCACATATCTATATGCAAGCTAACTGTCTGTCATTTACGTTTAGTCATTGTAATGCATTTTGGACAGTGAACAATTCTGGCAAGGAATTTTTTTGCTAATCATTTCATAACACTTGATAGCTTTAATGAAAAGACAGCATTCCCTGTCCCTTTGAAATTAGGTTTTCTCCCTAATAAATAAATAAACCAAACCATGGAATTTGCAATTGCAATTTTTTTTTTTTTTGAGAAGGTAACAAATAGCACTGGAATGTAAGCTGCAGTCAGTGTCCACCCTGGGTCATTTCCCCAGAGACATCTTGCATAACCATGAAAGGAGACAGAACTGTCATTTAAGTCTTGAAACACAGAATAAACTTTTCCCATCCATTGGTCTCTTGTATATGTGTAAATGTTACCTTTAGCTGGCATGATTTGATTTAGACCTTCCCCACATTGCAGCTGGTTTAATGGAATGCCATAATAGTGTCACACGGTTATTCTTGAAAAACAGCTACTAAATGTTGATGTTACTTATTGTAGCAATATTTATGTGAGAATGCTGCAAATACTTGGGAAAAGGTTTTAAAGGTTGAAAGGCGAGTATAGCCATAAATTATGAGTAATGCTGCAGTTGGGAAGTGACATAAAGTTCAATGGCCTCAGCTTTCGACACTGTGTGTTCATTGTTTTGGACACTCATGTGACTGCCTCTCAGCCAGGCCAGGGCTGATTCTCTCCCTTGCTAGATGGGTTTTCAATGCAGGATTGTGGAGGTTTTTTAAAGTGATTCTCTAATGTCTATTGTGTAACTTCCTCGTCTCCATCACAAGAATCAGCCTAAAAGCCAACCTTAGTAGTCTGAGTGACTGAGACAGATTAATAGTGTTCATATTAATGCTAGCTTACAAGATTAATTCACACTTTATTTCCTTAGAACACTGAACAGAGAAACAGAAGAAAAAAACACAGTGCTAACCAGTAAAGCAGATTTGTTTGTTTGAGGGGTATTTATAGAGTCTTTAAACTGCTTTTTGGGACCCTTCCACCCAGTAAAGTCAAGAGAAACTCAGAGCCAAAGGCAGACCAAAGGGTCACAGTGCCACTGGCACAGCAGCGTTTCCCTACCAGGGAGAGGAGGTAAGGAAAAAGGGATGGAGCTGGGACAAGGAGCCTGGGGGAAGATCTGCCGAGGTGGGCTGGCTGCTGCCATCCACTGCTGTGGCCGTCGCTATATGATCTCACACTCAGCAGCAGCCTGCTGGCTTCTCTCAGGCTGCAACACAGGCAAAGCAAGCAGCAAAGCCAGGATAACCCTGCTGCTCACAAGAGCCTGTGGCATCTTTTGCCTGTATCTAGACTAGTGCAAGGGAAGCCTGGAATAGATAAGGTCCTGAATTGCAAGATCGCTCCAAAACTGTCCTCAGATGTACTTTGCCATCCTCCTACTGACACTCTCCTAAGGCAGCGGAGGGCTTTATGGTTTAGGTAGATTAGATTGGTCCCATTATGAAGTTCATTTTTGAATTAAAGTTTCAGTTGTTCATGTATTGTGGCATGCAGAGAGACCCCCAACCTCCTCTCAAAACTTTTAAGCACGCTCTGGAGGGTGCAGGGAGGAGACTGTTGTACCCAAACCAGTGGGTTTGCTTTGTGGGCAAGGATGTGTCCATGTGCTAAACTTTGAACAAACCTCTGCAGTACAGAGAAAGTCATTAGTAGTGATTAGACTCTGGTCTGTAAAGTCCTTAATGACCATACCTGGAGTTCTCTGTATCATATGATGCTCCCATGCTACCTGCTGCCTTGTATTCCCTTCACCCTGCCCCTGCCAGTGCCAGGCCCGATCAGCTCCAGCCAGATGGTACACATTGGTAACATCCCAAGTGTTGTCCAGTCCCTGATAGGCTGTCCAGTCTCCAAAACCTCTGAAATTGTCCCTGAGCAAGTGAGATCCTCTTCTCCCTCCCACTTTGGCTGGAGAAGCTCCTGTTCAGTGGCAGAGGCGGAAAACGTAGGAATGGCTGGAGACAATCCCAGCACTTAGGGATCACTCTATCACTGTACAAGCCTCCCTAGCCTGGTAACTTTGTCAGGAGCATGAGCACTTTGGAGATGGAGCACTTTGCCACTCAGGGCTTAGAGCTTCTGTCTGTACCATGTCCTTTCATGGTATCGACCACTTTATGCAAACATTGAGCATGCATTTGCACAGTGTTTTTAGCACATGCCACTTATTCTGTGTTTATAAAAAGTCTATAATGGATCAGTTACATTATTTTTTCTCTTATTTGAACAGGTTGTTTAATAAATGGGCCAGTCTGTAGCAATGTTCTCTTCTGCCAAGGCAGAAGGAATGGAGAAGTTGTACAGATAAGCTTTTAGCAAAGTTGCAAAATGTCATTAGCACATAAAACCCAAAATCACCAAAAGTCCATAAAAACTATGGTAAGTGATCAAGCAAAATCACAATAAGCCTATGATCACATAAAACCTATAATAAATTGCTGTTGTGTAGTAAAAGCCGATAAAAATAATGATTAAAACTGTTCAAACTAGGTAGGTCTCCCCTTAATGCATCTCATGGTGTTTACACTACCCTGACTTGCCAGGAGTCCTTCCTTTTCCTTACCTCTCCATACACACCCTCAGTGATGAGGGAAGACAAGTTCTGCCTACTTGTGGCAGACCTGCAAATCAATAACTTACAATGTTCAGAGACCAGACCAAATAAAAATACTCTTCTTGAACCTAGCAGACATGCAAGGCACATCATCAAAAACACATATATGTCACTGTTGGTGTTAGATGACTGCCAGCAACGCCATCTTGTTTTCAGTGCCCTCTCCTCCTCAAGATCTGCTAGTGCATGTAGCCCAGCCTTCTTCCTGGCAGCAGAGAGGCATTTGCCATACAGCTAATAAGAAATTTCAGCATCCCAAATATGAAGGCAAGTGCCAATATCTGGCTGCATCCATTTCTTCAGCCATCTGTTGTGGGGACAGTCAGGGCAAGCTCTGCACACCAGGCACTGCCACAAAGACCCCCTTCCTTGCTTGCAAATCCTGTGGCTCCTATTCCAGCTCGCTGTGATTATATGAATTAACCTCACCCTATTATTTTCTCTGCCTCCACCAAACATCAGCACTTGCAGTATTTCATCATGTCAGTCCAAGTCTGCCATAAATCAATCAACACCTATGCCCTGCTGCCATCTATGTCTTAGGAAATGCTCCCCAACTGCCATCCAGTAGGATGATCCACCATAGAAGAGCTGCTTTACTGTGTCAACATCTCACCTTTAACAAAGAAATAGCTCACATGAGGTTTCCACCATCTGCTCCATCATGACAAGGGCAGCAGCAAGAAGACAAGTTCACAAAGTTCAGTGTACACACAGACCTGCAACAGGGATACTTGGAGCATCCTTGCCTGGTCCCTCCACACTGAATACCCTCAAAAACAAGCACTCTCCACAGCCTAAATATACTCCTCAGCTGCATGAAAAATAGAACCACCTGGGGTAATCGCCCACTGTTCCCATTAGAAATGCACCGTAGAGCAGCATCTGATTTGTGCTGGTGGCCCCATGAGACGTGGTTCCACATGGGTCTGTTAACCAGTAATAAGCTTTTTTTTTTTTAAGTTTCTGATAGCTTTGTTTGCAGGTAGTCCCAACACAGGGAAGAAAAAAAAAAAAGATATCTAAATTCACCAAATACACTGTTCATTTCAGGTCTTTTATTCTGTTCTTCCTGCAGTGAAGATGATCTTCAGACAGTGAAGTGACCATGAAATCTATTCCTGAAAGTAATGCAGAGTATCAGAGTTTTTGGGCAAGAAATGTCTTTTCAAATGATGGTTGACTAATAATGTCTCAGTAATGGTAAATGGGGATTTTCAGAAAGTCTTGTTCAGCATTTCTAACCCAAATCACAATTTGCAGATCAACTGTTAAACTGAAGTCCCAAAAACTCTCTGAGAAAAAAAATTAATGTAAATCACCTAGTCACAGGTGCGATATCATTCTGTTAAGGAAACGGGTTCAGTATGCCTTGTCTAGGAGAGGAAGAGGCAAGGGAAGAAGGCAAGGCAAGACTAGGCAACAAAAGGAAAAATATTTTAGGAATGCACTATTCCTCACTAAGAATCTTTCTAACTTTTAATCTGTAACTTTAATTTGGCTTTAAAATAGTGTGTAATCAATCTATTTCTGAGTTTTAAGCCATGTGGAAAATTATCAAAGATATTGATTCTAAAAGAAAATGCATGTAATTCAGTTGTGTAAGGTTGAGACAGAAAAATCCAAATGTCAAGCTGAGTCGAAGAAGGATCAAGAATATTTGAAGCTGTAGGAGTTTGTCTTCAAAGCCACAATCTCTTAGACAGACAATTAAATGAATGTCTGAAAGCGGTGATTTGGGATGATTTTGGAGGCTTCCAAAGAAATACCATTAGTAGCTGGCAAACTGTAAAGCCACCATTAAAAACAACCTTGAAGTTGATATGAATTTTATAGAAGACCTATCCTAAAAAAAAAAAAAAAAGTATTAAATGCGCTACAGTGCTAGCCAGGAAAGTTGTCTATTGCTTCTCGCCTGCTTCACTGGACATCTACAGGATAACAGCATGCGCTGCCTCAGTGAAAGTTAAAGAATGATGTCCATAGGGCAAACAGTTGTCGAGTTATCTATAAACTCATTTCTTAAAAACCTTTAGGGAGACAAAATCCTTTTGATTTTATTGAGTGTACATTTCTGTCTAATCTGCTGCCAGCCCCTCCTTAGCATTACTGGTGGCTGCAGAATTGACCCTGGGCTTGAGCTGAGCTCTCCCTTTGGGTTAGTTGCAACTTCTGGAAACAAGATGTAACAGCACTTCTGATGCCTCTTTGAATGAAGCGGACATCAGCGCACTGCATCAGAACATCCTCAAGCCATATGGGATCCAAAAGTTACTATTGCCAATCATAATTTAACTTCTTACCCTATAAATGCATACTTTTTCTATCTCATCATCATTACACTCTTCATGATCAGTTGGAACCTCAGATAAAGGTATTTGGATTTGTGCCTTTAAAAAGTATTACTTAGGCTCTAGTTCAAAAAAGTAGTACTTGGGCTCTAGTTCAGCAAGGCATCTGAGTTTATTCTTAGCTTTCATTTCAGACCATTCTTCAAGGAACATCACTAACAGCTTAACAGCAATGGTGTAATTAAGAAACATATTGGGGGCAAGATTCAGACTGCCAGTTTCAATTAGGAAAACTACAGGCTTGTTAGTCAGAGGGAAATATAAGAAATATTGAATGAGAGATTCCTTCTGCCCAGCTTTAACTGTCTAAGCCTACCTAGACTCCATACGTAGTCCATAGCAAGAAGCAGACATCTCCAGAGAGGAATTCATGTCACTTACCTTAGATATCCATCTGGGACAAAAAATTCAGGAGTTTCAGAATCACACTGTCACACTGACACAGAAATGTACAGATCTAAAGAAAACAAATCTTTATGATCCTTCTCTCCTCTTCTGGTTTCTTTCCTCCTCAACTTGTCCATTGGTTTGAAGAGATATTTTGATCAAAACAGATCTTTTTGGCCCTTCCCTCTGCTCCTGCATGTGACACCTTCCAGACCATGGTGCCTTGCTGGTTGCTGAGGAGATGACACATGCTCAGTTGGCCTTTTACCTGTGTTTCCCCAATAGCTCCTGAGAAACCCTTTCTTCTATAACCTGTGTGTTCTCTAATTGTGTGCCCTTCTGATCAACTTCATCAGACACAGATGATCTCTATTATTTATTTATCTTCCCTTTCTGGACTAGGTAGGAAAAATTGGTTTGTTCGAGGTGGAATCTTTTTTTTTTGCCCCAGTGTGCTGTGTTTGAATGTCCCGTCAGCAGAAAACGATGAGTTCCTATCATTAGTCTGTCTCAGGTGGAAGAGCCCCTCCTTGCCCTTCCTCAGCTTCTTCACCAGTAAGGAAGGAAAATGCACAAGGATGATTCATTCCTGTTCCCCTTTCAAGATGGATTAATATGAAGAATCCCCAGTGTCAAAAATGTTAAGCCCTCCATAGGCAGAATTCCCAGTCAAGAGCACCCAGCCACGCATGGTGATCTGGGGCTTCATAGCACCAGCTAAACTCTGGCTTCTACAAATAGCTTCTTATATGCAGGTCTCCTTTACCCTTGGGCAACAAAGTGAATGGCCAAGATACTTGTTTAAGCACGTTCTTAGATATTACAAGGAAAACCAATCAGTAGATTTAACCATTTCCAAACAACCTTGTTAAAGGACTCAGAAATATTTGACTCAAGCTGCAGGATATTAAGAGACAGCTTTGCTTCCCGCCTTCTCAATGGGACCGAGAGGTTCAGTCCTACTAATTTCAAATGCCTGATGAGTTATATGGCAAAATAAGACCTTTAGTTGGGCTAATTCAAAACATAATGTAAACTATCTTTTTGTACAACATGCTAGCATTTATTAATAAGTATATGCACACTGGAATCTTCCCCAGGAAATATTGTTTGGAAACTTCTTGGCAAGTAAGGAGTCATGCAGCTCTCCTTTAAATTATTCTTTTCCTTCCTCACTCTGTGCCACAAGCACACATGAAGTTTAATAGCTCCTGGTCATTTCCCATTTTTTTCAGTGCATCACAATCACAGAGACACCTGCTCTGGATGACTCTGTGTCCATCTACTGTGGACAGGGCTCAGCAGGGCTCTGTGTTTCTCGTGAATCACTGCTGGTTGTAAATAAGGTGTGGTCAGAAACATTTTGGGGTACCAGGGCAAGTTCACAGAAGGTTTTGTACTACCTATAGAAGCTGTCTTTTTTATTCTTTTCTAAGATATGGGTTTGTGATTTTATTGTCTATTTTTGAAGTCTGTAATATTTTCAAGAGTTCATTGTTGTATTAAAACCCCAGTTGCATAAGTCATGTAGAGACACAGAAGCAAGAGTAAAAGGGTAATAGGAAAATTAGAAGAAAAAAAAAAGGTTTAAATTAAAGTAGCTGGTACTGCACTGTGTCACACGACTTTCTAAAAGGTCCCAGATTTAACCACCAAAGCAGAGCTAAGTGTGTAAGACAGAAAGGCTTGTGCACCATGAACTACTGAAGAGACCAGTCACACAAATTTCTCACTTGGAGTCACAAATTTGCCTTAGTCTGCAGGTATTCCCATGAGATCTGTCAGGCTCCCTGGACTTACTGGGCTCCAGCACGTGTGGATTTGAGCTTATGCAAAAGCATTAAATCAGTAATGGCTCTCAAGCTCCTTCAATACTATTCCCCACCTGTCAGGTGTATCACATTTGGATACTGTGGGCACAAACTAGGTGTACCTGAGTTTATGCATTCTTCAGTGAGCTGAAGGTGCATTTATTTGTATGTCTTCGCCTCCCCAGTCTTCTTCCTATGCTTCTACAGCAACACGTAGCAAGATAAAACAGGAGTGGGTTCCCTTCCTAAGCCTCTCACCTTGCACTGATACAAGCAGAGTTCCCCATGGGTGCCGGGTTATCCGAGCCTGTCATTGCCATGCTCCATACCACACTGATGCCTTTTTCTTGAGTGCTGGCTCCCTGCCAAAGGAACAGAACTGCCTGCTTTGCTGGATACTGACACTGTAATAGTCACGTATGCAAGCAAAAAGCATACTCTTTTCTTCCTGTTTTGATGTCCCATCACTGGTACACGGGGGCAGGCAGTGTTGCACACTTTATGTTGCGATTAGTAACAGTTGTAGCTTCACAACAGCAAGCAGTTTACAGGTCGTACTCCTCTGTAAGGGATGTCTGTCTTTCCAGGAGCTTGTCTGCCACACATCTGCGGCTGAAATGCTATGGACAAACAAGGCAGTAGCTCTTGCTCAAAACCAAATCCCCTCAGCCTCAATTATCTTACCCTTTGCCTAAAAACAAAGCCAACATATTCAGAGTCTTAGTCCATTTGCTGTGGTTTCAGCTTCATTATACTACTGTCCTCAGTGAAGCTTGGCTTAGCTTCCCAGATCTAGGTGAAGCAGGTTCACACTGAAGTCAGTTATCTCTGTAAGAAAAGATTCAATATAAAATCTCTGCCTTTGGCTTTTCTCAGCACTTGCCCTTTCACTTACAAAGCTTGTTTGTGGTGCAAACGATTTACAGAAGTCTGACAGCAGTTCAACAAGGTGAAAAGCAAAAGGCAGAAGAACTCCACGTTTTCGTCATGTCACAAACACGATAGAACAACAAAAACAATTCCATTTTCTGCTTTCTCCTTTCAGTAGTGATAAAGTCAGATCTCTGAGGAGTTATTACTGTGAAACTAACACTTAAACGTATGCCTTTGAGGCTTTTTTCCATTGTTTTACTTTTAAAATGAAGTTTAAAAATACATTGGGGATTCAGTAATATCTAAAATTCTGTCTCTAGATTTCTGCTTCTCTGAGATTTGCTTCTCTGTGTCTTTTAGTCCAAATTTGTCTCTGGTGTAAGCAGATGTAAGTCAGCTTCCAGAAAGCTGCTCCTATCCAGCCAGATGCGCCAAGCCAGACATTTTGGGAATGCATCCCCTGTAGTCACCTGCTTCCTTCCATACCTGCAGCTCAGTGCCAGGGTCTCTTCTGCCCCACTCCCTGCAGTGATCCTGTTTGCTGGTGCAAGGAGCAGACCAGAAGGTAAGACACAGCACCCTGCCCCAGCACTCAGGTCCCTCACCTCCTGTGCAGTTCATGTTCTGTCATGTCCTGACATGATGGTGTCCTACATGGGGGAAGAAGGCATCTCAGAGGTCCCAGATAAGTTTTCTCCAATTCTGGTAACAGCTGCTTGTCAAGCAAAACCAGCTGAAGAGAAAGTGCTATCAAGCCTGGCAGATATAGTGGGATGCCTGCAGCAGGAGGAGCTGCTACCTAGTTATTACCCAGGTTATTATTTTTACCCTTTTTCTTTCTTTTTCCCCTCGTAAGCCTCAGCACCAATTTTATCCAGAATATGCTATGGGAAGGGGAAAGGGAAAGAAGATTTTTCTCTGGCTGACAGGCAGAAGCAAGTCCAAGCTGGTCTTCTGGAACATTTTGACCCAAAATGATCTCTTGCAAACCTGTATGCCTGATCCCAGCTGAGAGACACAAATGCATCTCCAGATAAGACCTGAGTATGCCTTTGAGAAGACATAGGTCTATGATCTAGGTTTAAATCGAAAATGTATACAACAGCACTGAAAATTCTTAAGAAAATAACAAATATTCACATGCTGCACTTCCACTGTTGGATCCACTAAGATCAAACCTGGGACTCTCCTCATACTTACCCTCTAGTTTATGTCAAAACTGTATATCAGTGGGCACCCATGAAACAATGCTGTAACCAATGAAGTATGTTCTGTATGACTGGCTGTTAGCTGGCATGCTACTCTGTCAATCACCAGAGTCTACTAAGGTCCTCCATATGGAAAAAAAAAGAAAAAAAGAAACCCACACCAAAAAAAACAAGGTCTGTTTTTGTAGGAGTTGTGTGCAACAGAAGGATTTACTGACACAAAGGATGGACTACAGCAGAGAGGAATACCTTTCCAACCATATCCTCTGTGCTTAGCCCTCTACTTCCCCAGGAAAGGGGGGATTTTAAAGATTAAAGAGATTTTAAAAGATGTCAAGAGAAAGATCTTTTTTTTTTTGAGTTGATTAACATTTTCAGGGGCATACACTGACTTTCTGTTGGGCTGGTTAATGATCCTAAATTGTTCTGAGGCAAGATTAATGTCTATATCTCTTGCCCCAAATGTTATTGTGGGCTACTAATGATAAGCCGAATGAGGACAGCTTCACACAGCACCTTAGTCTGAGGATGGTCTTCAGACTTCAGTAGATACAGTACACTTCAATGGGCTCAGGATATTAGAAACTGCCCTAGAAAATGTCTGTTGCAATGCAGATCTCTGAAGTTATTTGAAGTAGAAGAAACAATGACACAAATATGAAAGGGCAGATTACTTGATCAAATTATTTTGCTTCCTCTCTGTGCTACAGGTTTCCTGGAAGATTTGGGCAAAACACTTCACCAACATTTAGTGCTCTCCTTTCCAAAGTGAGGAAAGTAGTACTTGCCATCTGATGAGATGGGTTTTAAGAGAAGTAAGTGAGCAGAGTTCACAAAATGTACTGAGATCCCTGAGTGACAGAAAAGTACTATTAGCTGCAGTCAGCTTCTTATGTATTCTGCTCAAAATACAAGAGAACCACATTTTCAAAGGGATCTCAATTCATCTTCCTATTTGGACAGACACCATTAAGCAGCAAATCTCATTCGTGTGCCTTTCCTCCCTTGGATTCTGTGTTTCTCCTCAATGGAAGTAAAAGTCTTGCAAACATATTTGCATTTCATAACAGCAGCTCCCAACTTCTGCAGCAGTCACATGCCAGCACGGGGGTGAGGAGGGGAAGCGCAGGCGGGGGATCGCTGCTCCGTGCACCCGCTGTGCCTGGCAGAGAGAAAGGGTTTGCTTTTCTCCCTTCTCCTCCTGCGGGAGGAATCCTGGGGGTGGGCTGGGAAAGGAATCCTGGTCACTGCTGGAACAGAGAGGGGGACAGGGGATGGAAAGGGGGATGACGCTCATTCATTCACCACCCTCTGGGCAGGGTTAGCACTCGCCTATTACTTAACCCGTTGAGCCACACACTCTCTGCCTGCTGGCTCAGCCAGATTCTTTGCTCTCTGGTCCTGGAATCAACTGGAAGTAATGGGACATCAAAACCAAAACCAGGATACTCTGCTACACCAGGCTCATGCATGCTACCTGTCCCCTTGGTCCCTGCAGTGCCCTGCAGGTTGCCCTGCATAGCCAGGAAATACACATAATTCCACGGATAATACCCTGTAAAAGATGAGCCTCAACATGTTTAGCATAACTCTCAATGTAATTCTGCTGTCAACCCAGCTGACCCGTCGATATCTAGCAATGGCCCTGGCTTAGATCTCTGCAAAGTCAATGGGAATTTTTCAATCTTGTTTTCTTAATAAGGCTTGCATGGTCATGCTGGTTTTGCACATACTGGTGTGTATGTGTGTGCATGTGTGTGTGAAAGAGAGAGATACTATTTCCCCTTTACCCCACCTTCCTTCTGAACTCAGTGGCACTTTCAGCTTGATCCAATAAAATGCACAGTGTTCAAAAACCATGCTGATTCCTGCACGTTTCATGAAGAGAGGCAAATGATAGAAGAGACAGGCCTTTCTAGTGCCTTAGCTGAGAAGATGGCTACAGGGTGCATGTACCCACCAAGAGATGCCAGAGGAATTACCTGAGAGGGCAAAACACCCCAACCCCCACACGCACTCTGCTCATTCCTTGAGTCCTACCAGACACCAGAGGATCCAGACAGAAGACGACAGTGCAATAGAAAATCAATTTTTGTAAATCTCAGTGCTAACAGAGCAACTTGCTAGCTTTGCTTGCAGCAAGTACCTTTTCTGGAAAAAAAAAAAAAAAAAAAAGAGGTTGTAAAACCAATTGTTTTGAAGGTGTCCATATCTTGCTGCATGTGTTCCAGGACAAACTGGAGCAGTGGTACCACTCTTTTTAGATTCCATTTGTAACATTGTGACAGTAGTTAATGTTTATTGACAAGACATCAGATTTCTCTCTATCTTGGGTATTTTCCCTTGAATCAAAACTCCAAACAATAATTTTCCTTTAAATAAAATGCAATCACAGGTTGGTAGAATTGATTTGTGGATGAGATTGCTAGACTGGGGAAAAAGGTGTGGAGATATTTTCATGTGAATCAACTTCTCGTGTAAAATTTAAAAAAAAAAAAAAAGAGGATAACTCTTGGGACAAAATCTAAGGTCCAGCATAATTTCTATGGCAGCTGTAAACTGGTTAGATGGATGTGAGTGATAAAGCATTATATAGCTGCCAAGGTAAGTTATGTAAGGAACTTACAGAGGACTGGAAGACCAAGGGAACTATGCAGAAGAGCAGAATCATAACCTCTCCAAATGTTTTAATACTAACAACGTCCTGCTTCTCCACTGGATTTTCTTCTGTTTTGCAGCTAAAAATCCAGCAGCAAATTTTTGTATTTGATATTAATAGATGCTGTCTTCCTGCACCAGTGGTGGCATCCAAAGGTTGCAAAACAAAAACATGTTGGTGAAGGGAATGTTTTGGTTGGTTGATATCTATGCATTGTCTTCTCCACTGACAGTTGTTTGTTTCAGCTTCACAGGATTCTTTAGCTCAGTGTTATCTTTTTAATCACTAATACCAATATGTGATCTTATCTGAGCTGCCATTTATACTGTCATCCATATCAACAGTGAACTTGACCCACTGTGCTTACTATGACTCCTTTTCCCTATGGCTTTGAGACTCACGTATTTGTACTAACTTCTCAAAATCTTTTTTTTACAGATCTGCTGACATCAAAGTCACAAACAGGATCTGCAGTGTCAAGTATGCATTTTGGGATCTACAGCTGAAAAGCGATGTGCAGGATCTCAGTAAGAATAATATGTTGTGCTGTCTGCCAGCAATTAGATTATTAACCAAATTCATCTTCATCAGTAAGTGTGAATTGTCAGGAACTCAACAGAATTTGGTGGAATAACTGGAATGGATGCTGCTGCAGCAGGCATGAAATCTGGTCCTATGTCTTTCTGTATTCTACCGTGTTTAAACTTTAATTCAAAACTACTAATTTTTTAACTCATCCATTCCACTGACAAATTGTTAAATTGGATTTATGCGCCAATCTTGAAATGGATCGTTCCATTTAATGATTGATTTGTCAAGAAAAATACTGATTAATGTTCCTTCTAGATCAGAAACTATTTTGTTATATTTTCCCTTTACAATCTTAGTAGGAGAAGCCCAGGTGTATGTCAAAATGCATCTTTTGCTTGCTTTCATACCTGCTAATGGTTGATAAGGCCTTTTGTAAGGTACACCCTCCTTACTAGAGTAAGGACTTATAATATGGTTTTGTCTCTGTATTTTGGTTTGCTGTTTCACCTTGTCATGTAAAATTAACAGTGTTATATGCTGCCATGGACAGCAAAACGGCCAGGGTTGCCCATCTTGCCTAGGGGGCCAGGGCAGCCAGGCCACGCTGTTGAAGCAGCGCGCATTGCCCCAACAACAGCTCTGACCGTAGGACGGACACGGCTGCTCCTGCTGCCTGCAGGGGCTGGGAGCTGAGAACTCGAGTCAGTGGGAACATTATCTTTGATGTTAGTGACTCAGTATTTAATCTCCATGGGATAGTTGTATTTCTGTGTTTCCAGAATTGAATAAGGGAAAATAAATCAAAACAAAATTTCAATTTTGTTCTATAAAATAAAATATCTATGCATTCAAACTGTTTTACAGTGTCACTTTAAAAAAAGCAAAAGCCTAGCTAGACTTCAAGTCCTATTAAGTTGTTTCAAGTTGATCAAGACCTCTTTTCATTACACAGCAGAACTCCTTTTTGAAACTTGTGCAGAAATTTTTGCTGCCTTTTTCTGTCACCTTTTAACTTTTTGTATATCCCATCTCTCTTCTCTAACTCTCGCTCAGGTAGTCATTTTGACTTGTCTTGGTCAGGTTCACCTTACAGTCTTACACTGCAACAATCTAGGCAGACGTGTAATTTGATGTGTTCCACTGATGTTCTCAGAGCTAACGGGAATAAATTAAGTTCATGCAAAGCCTTTACATTTTCCAGTAATCAATGCGTCTGTGAGTGTTTGATCCTTTTATTTCAACATGGGTAGTCCTACAGCTTGTTTGTGACTGTGTTTTATCTGTTTTGAATTGTGCAGTATTATTCAGTTATCACAAATAAGTTACCATTGTCTCCTAATCATCTTGAATTATCACCTTCTCTTTCACCTCCCATCCCTAAGACCTTGGAAAAGAATTGTGGGGGAGGGAACGGAGGGAAAGATGATCTTGTGTTTGACCATCTAGTCACAAAAAATTTCCCTAAAGTCCAGTTTGATTTCCATAACACTGAGGCTGCATTGTTTTGAATTTTTAATTATTTATTACAGTCATCAGAGTGTGGCAATGTGACTGACCTATTGCTTTTTAATTATTTTGGTTGCTTTTGATACTATTAACTGTGACATTTTGCTGATCCAGCTACTTTCCTCTTCTAGTTTTGGCCCTGAGATCATTCAATGTCTGTGTCCATCTCTGTCAACAGAAAGTCAGCTTCTTCTTAAAAGATCACTTTTTTCTGATGGTATCTGTTGGAAAAGATGATATACTCCTCATCTCCAACTTGCAGATGAGAATTTAGGTTAGATTTTTGTCTTTCTTCTGGCACTGTATAGATTCCTGGCTCCAATAAAACACTAATATCCCAGGGTTTTTTTAATTTTGCTTCAACACGAAAAGGAACACGTAATAGTTTCAATAAAAGGATGTCAGCAAGCAGTCCCATGCCTATTACAAAAGTTCATGATCTTTCCTCCGTTTACTGCCTGGAGGAGGAGAGTTTCAAAAGGATGCAGCTTCCCCCATTACTCCTGGAAACCCCTGAGATCTTGGTGTCCGTCGCTCCCTGGTGTCTATTGTTATCTGATGTGTGGGTTGCACTCTTGTTTTGCTTGGTTCCAAGATTTTTATTAGACCTGTCTACAGGATACCTGCAAAACTCAGTACATCTAAAACAGGACTTTATCAACCAAGTGGGAAAAAGACAAGAATTGGAAAAAACTGGGCTGTGTTGGTGGGGTAGAACAAGCTGTTAAAAATCACAGCCATTTCCATAGCCAAACACTGAAAATGAAAGCCAGAATGTGATGCTTCCCTCCAGGCCTCCCTCTCACTCCCAGGGACCGTGTGGCTGAGCCTGAGCTCATGGGGCATCTCCTCCTTTCTGGTTCATGCAGAACCGCCAAACAGACACAGAACCTGAATCAGGTTTCAATTGGCTGTTGCTGTGTGTTCATTTAAAACTTGTCCTTGCAGTTTGCATGGCCTTTCAGTCTTAGAAAAGAATGTCTGAAGGAAAGACTCGAAAGAGGAAAAGGAGAAGGCCTTATGGACCAATATAGGGAGCTTCAGAAAACACAGATCTCCACAAAGGCTGTGGTGTTAGACTTCTCTGATGAAAAAGTAATGCTGCACCTCAAGCAGCAGTAGATAAAAGGAACTGTGCCCTGAAAGTGTATATTTTTCTGCCAGAAGAAGCAGACAATAAAAACTAGCTCAGAGGAAAATTAGTATCTTTTAAATTCATTTTAATAATAATGTTGAAAATGCTGATTCTAATTTGGTAGAACCTTCTGGTTTATTCTTTTTTGAAGGGCACCCGTTTAGATCTAAGAAGTACTCATTTGGAAGCTGAACACCTGAACAATTGTCCAGGGCTGCCCCAACTTCTCCCTTCCTCTGCAGACACTGCCTGAAACCTGGTTGAACCATGTACTTGTATCATGTAAAAGCGCTGGCAGGACATAAAAAACTTGTCAGACATAAAATGCTGCTGAGCTGTTCAATGCATTGACAATATTAGTGATTCTGTCATGTCTAAATCCTGATTTCTTTACAAAAGTCAGTGTCTCAAGTTGATTTTCTGTGGAGCTTCTGACAGTGGGGAAAACACTGAATGTAGACTTTGAATTTTCTTCTCCTAAATGTTCTTCCGTGTTCTATTATCGTTACATTTCAGAACCCCAAATGCTTTTTTTCCTCTTTTTGGTAAATATGAATACTACTTCAAGGTGCTTTTTCACAGCGGAAGAAAGGGAAAACTTTCAACTCAGCCCTATCATCACTGCCAGCTCCATGTGTCTGCTGTTCTGCTGGAGAAACCACGTTAAAATGGACCCTCAAACTCAATGACTGTGGAAGGAAAGCAACACAAGAATGATGTCTGACATGGTTAGAGCAATGATATCATTATTTACCAGTGGAGAATTAGTGAAGTTATGGACTAATCATTATGAAGTGTTTTGAGCTATTTCCCATTTGTATATGGTGATTGCTGATAAAACATCTGCATCAGTGATTACTGCAATCTTCACTTGCAACACCATCTCCACACTGCAGAACACCATTATTGTTCAATCTGAATTAAAAGTTGATGAGCAGTCAAGTGCAGAAAACAGGAATGCATTATATCTCACTTAGTCAAAAAGCACGAAATACCAAATTTTGTCTTATAAACAATGCATGTTCCTAATCTAACTGGAACAAGACTTAAGCTGCTCGAAATGAAAAGCTACCACGTTTCATCACTGTATAATGAGCTCCAACCTGTTTCATTGGCTTTACCCCCAGTCCCTGCACAGAATCACATGGACCTCAGTACATGGATAGGTGATAGTACATAATCCCAAGCACTTATTTTGTCTTTTTACCTTCTGTGTAACATAAAATATACTGAATACATCAACCTTTCACAAAGACATTGTTTTGTTTTTTTTTTTGCTTTGTTTGTTTATTGTATAAGCACCTGTTCTAAAGCAGGTAAATGCCTATGGAAATTGTAACCATACACCCCCCCAAAAAAGAGAAGGGAGGAGTGGAAAACAAGAAGGAGCAGTGTTAATGAAAACACCAAGGCAGTAAAGCACAGAAAGGAAGAAGCAGCAACAAACTGCTCTGTGCTGTGCTATCATTGGACCAGCTCTGAAACAGTTTGCCCATTTGAGGCTCGAAAAAATTCCTAACACTTGACCCACATAGTTCTTTCCACATATCTGTGTGAGCTTAGCTGACATTTTTCTAAATCAGTTTTAAAGGAGAGGTATTTCTAATCTTATTATATCTACTTCCAGAAGGTTAAGGCAGCGCACAAATTCTCGGATTGTTAGTACAAGTCCCTTTTATTACTGAGATTTCCAAACTATGAAAAGATATGACTGAATGCTAAAAGCATGCTATAGCCTTGCCAGATTTGTATAATCACTCTCCTCTGGTTGGACCATCTTCTTCTAAAGTTGCTTTCTGCAGTAGTTCTTTTTGATCGTGAACACACACATTCCCTCAGAAACAATTAAATGTGAATCTGTTCAGAACAGCCACATGTTAGCTGCTAGAATTAATACAGAAGAGGAAAGAAAAAACTGTTGAAGATGCTACTGCGAAGTTCTTTGCAGGTCTTTTAGTTTACAGGAATTCATAGAAGATGCAAATTCACAACTATTCCAAATCTGTTTGAAATACAGAGGTTTTATTAAATTCCAGGGAAAAAAATAAAAAAACAGTCCCAATCAAGCCCATGGGAATTTTTCCATTGGCTGTGCTGTGCCAGGACTTCAAATGGGTATTTAACCTGGCGAAGAAATGAGTAGAGACGATTGCAGGATTTCCTCCTGTTTGAACGTTCTCATTAGATGAGGCCTTGGTGACCTCTGGGTTGATGGGTTGTTCCAATGTTTAATTGCTTTGACCTTCGGGGAGTTTCTTTTCATGTCCAACATAACCTTAGGTTCTTTCAGTTTAATGTGACAAATTACTTCGTAAAAACAGCCCTGGATATTTTCATTAATTCTGGACAAATTGTGTTACACATAAAAGATGTCTTTTTCACAGATGCTGTAACCATGCCAAATAGTCTCGTAATTGTTCCTTTTTAGCTACTTTGGTATATGTCGGCACATATTTAGAGTAATTGGTGTGCTTTATGAGAGTTTATAAAAGATGGTGTAATTCCAAGAAAAATAAAATCACAAAAATACACCATTTTGACCCCTTACTCAGTAAACTAAGCCTTCCCAAGGGCCACATTTTCTGAAAATGAATCACTTATTTTCTTCTGAAAAGCCTGGTACCTCCACTTCACCATTGCAGTGCTGGCAGAGGTGCAGAAAGAGCAGGGAAGTGGTGCAGAAAAGGTCCTGACTGGCTCAAAACCATCCCTGCCCAACTGAGACCTGCGTTATCCACATCTCTGAGATTCTGCAAAGAGGCTCAGCTGCTCCAGAGTGCTGGAAATGACACTGCCGGCTGCTTTCCACACAAGCCCAATATCAACTTCCCTTGGCACTCTGGGCCAAAGCATGTCAAGAAAAGCATTTCAGAGGGAAAGCACGCAAGCTTGTGGATGGCTTCTTCTAAACAAAGAGCATGGAGTTGCACTTGAAGACACCGGGTACCGCACAGCGTGTCTCCATCGCTGCCTCCACCAGGCTGTCACCCCTGCAAAGGGAGAAGGACCTGCTCCCTCACGGTAAATCTGATACAGCCCGATTTCCGCCTGCCGCAGACTAGCCTCTTCACTGACACAAAGTGCGTCTATGCCAGCCTGTACGTATGGAAATGAGATGGTTAGCTGTGTGGTTTACACATGCGGATCCCCATTTGCAAATGTCACCTGTGAAAGACAGAGGCCACTCCAGAAAGTACAAAGCTCGGGATTGTTTAGGCAGAATGGAAAATGACACCCCAGCATTTACAATGGGATTTTTATTATCGATGTCACAGATATGATACTTGCTACTGACATGCTTGAATTAGAAGAGACAAAGTAAACTGTTAGAAAGAAGAGGCCACTGAACTAAATAGAAGTGTAACCCACATGCTTATATTGCAGCATTCAGTTTCCTCTTAAATCTCAGGAAGAGGGGGGAGACAGCACAGGGGAGACCTGTGTTTCAGCTGAAATCTCTTGTGTCTACACAGTAGGGTAGGGCCTCTCCAAAAAGCAGACAAAGAGACAGAAAGAGGCAGTTACGAGAGCTTTCATTGCGGGAGAGGAGCCTTGCAATTACCACTTGCTTCCATCCCAGTGCAGATCTCTGGAAAGCTGCAAGTGGGGAAAAAGTCTAAAATACAGGAACTGGAAACATCCTTGAGGACTGAGCAGCTGATGACACGCCAGGGACAAAAGCTATGTTTGCTATGGCCTAAGCATACCATTGTTGATACAGGTTTTGGATCTCCAGATTCACAAGAAGCAGAGGAAATGGTCATCTCGTGCATCAGAGCCTGAAAATGGCCATAAGAACCTGTAGACTCGCTTGCCTTGGAGAGGTTTGGATGGGAACTGGGCTGAGAAACTGGGTGATCCAAGTGGTACTCATATGCCTATTTGCTTTTAGGATGTGTTGGAAAGACAAAGTAACTGGTGCTGTACGGTGAAAATAGGAGAATGGGGAAGTTTCTGAATATGTCGGCCAAAGAGAAGTGTCACTGGTCACTCTAAGCTTTGTAGCAACTGCATGTAATAGCAGTAATGTTTGGGGTGAGAAGGTTTCATCCATACAGGTTCTTTTTTCTTTTAAGGAAATAAAAGTATCTTAAAAGCATTTCTCATACTGATTGCAAAGACTGTGTTGGTGGTAGGTGCTTCATTCCCCAAGAAGTCTGGCCCCTGAGGGCCCCTGAGGACCATAGCTCAAAGGACAGGAAGACACAGATAGATTACGAGATGTCTTGGAAGGCCAAAAATCTGGTGTCTCCTTCTGTGAGTTATCCACGCTAAAACCTCAGTGTCTCTGTGACACTCAGAGAGCCTCTCTAAACCCTGTGCTGTCAGGAATAAGAACGAACAGCTAAATAAGCCACTGTGTGATTCAAATATTCCTAAGTGGTCACTGAAACACCCTCCTCTTGGCCACAAGACCACATTCCTCAATGCTGTTTGCCGCTCTGTGAAACACATGAGGTCATTTTTATCACAAGTCTTATGAATAGAGACTGGAATTTTCAACAAGATCTTCTTTTCTCATTCCCCATTTCTCCCCCCTTTCAAAACAACTCCAAATCCACCAGTACAAGAGGGTTCACTGTCTTGGAGTTTCCTGCCCATGATACCTATAGCCTTAGAGGGGACCTGGTGGCCCCGCCAGGTCCACAGAGCGATTTGCCAGCTTACCTGCAAGCAATCTGATCTCCTCCTGACACTCCGCTTGGTGTCATCTAGCGACAGCAGGAGATTTAGAAATGTCAGGAAAAACAGGTGCCATTTTCCTCTAAAGACAATTTTCTCTGTTAAGGAGGAGAAGAGAACGATGCATTGCAGGTATTTGTAGCAATTAGATGCTGCCTGTGAGAATACAAGCTCATCAGGAGGAGCAGTGACTGAAAGTCATGCAGACAGCTACTTGATGAAATGGTGTTCACTTGACGAAATCTGTACTCTCAGCACTTTTAAACAAAAANTGGGTGGGATCTTTACTGCTCGGTCCAGAAGAAGCACAATGCAGGACTCTGATCCAGGCATCTTCCAATGCTTGGTGTCTGAAACCTGGAGCTACCATTTTCTATTGTTTTGATTCTGGATTTTTTTGCTTTGATCACCTAAGTAGGAAAGGAACTGATCTGTCCCTGATCAACTACATTTGCTGTTTTGCCTTTTGCAGGATTATGCAGTATACACCAAACACAGTATAAACAAATAGTCCATACACGTGAATTACTGGCCGGCCTATTAGTAGTGCCCAGTCATGCCAAGTAGAGGTTTCTGTGTCCAACCACTTCTCACACTTCAGCAAAGAAGAAGGGTGGGTCTTTTAGGTCACCAGTGACACTCTGGCTTGTCATCTCAGTCAACGGTAAACCATGAAACCTATTCCTTGGAATCAATGACATTTCCACAAAAACGTTATGAACAAAAAAATACTTTAGACTGCAAATTCTTTGAGTTGACTCTATATTTCTTAATAAACAAACAAATTCTTCATTATTCAAATTATGTACTTTTACTAAAATTTAGATTTTCCTGACAGCGTCTCATTGGAACACACTAGCTTGAAATAAATAGAAAACAGAAGCTTGAGTCCCAGTACTGAAATCCTTTCTGACATGGGTGGCAGGAGAAGGTTAGGGCTACTTCTCAGAATGCAAACAGCACTTGTTATTCTGTATTTCACTTTTTCAGTAACTCCCTGGATTGAAGTCCTGCTGGAGCAAGAAGGAAGCCTTACCCAGAGAGCAGGCCCAGCTGGGATATATTTTGCAAGTTTTGCATACCATTATGAGGACCTAAATTAAGCCCTCCTGCAGTAGCACAGAATAGGGAACTCCAACGGAGGAAAAAAACACATTTAGATTCACCCAGATTTATATCCTTTGATCAAAAGCTGCCCCTTGTGCTTATGAGAATCTCATGTAAATATCTGCAAAGTTACTCCTTTATCTGCTTTCATATTCCTTTGCAGAGCAGCCTTTGCCATGTTATCTACAAGAACTGTGGTTTCTTGGGCTGCTGAAATCATGGCTTGTACTGCTGAATATTAGTATCTCATTATCCTTGTTCTTGTTAAGGATGCATCTAACCCTTGTTTCAGAGCCTGTGACCGTATTTTATCCTTTCTTTATGCAATACTTATAAAAATGGGGTCCTGCTGCATAACTGGTCTCCCATCTGCCATGATAATGAAAAGTATTATTTTTATTGCCACTAGGTTTTACTTAGCTACGTCTTTCAAAGGACACTGACAAGGTTGGTCCAAAGTTTAAACCTCACAGAAGCAGACTTTTACAAAACATATGTCTGGATAGAAATGTTGCCATTGATTTTTTTAATTGCAAGTGAAAACAGTCGTATTTGATGAAATAACCATTCCACTGAACTTTCCGCCCTGAGCCTGAAAACCTAAAAGCGAAAGTGACTCAAACACAGGCGAATCTGACTTCATTGATTTCTATTGTCCATGGTGAGAAAACACAACCAGTAAACAAAGTAGAAAGAGTGACAAGTAAATTGGATTTTAAAAAATTCTTTCACTTTTAATAAGATTAAGGTGGGATTTGTAACACAGGTAAAGGCATTTGTTTGTTTGCAGTATAGGAGCTGTAAGGTGACAGTGTCCCTTTAAATACCTCCCCATTATAATTTATTTGCTCCAGGAGTGACAGCAGCGAAGTTCACACTAGAAATACTTGCAGCTCCTGAAGAAGCTGCATTTGCCACAAGCTTCACATCCTTCTTCAGAGAGACCTTTTGCTTTCAGGTAATACCAGAGCAAGTCTCCACCCCCACCGGTTTCTCCTTCTGTGGGAGATGGGACCTCCAATGCATACCAGAGGGTGCTTGGCCACACGCTGATTCTCCCACCGAGGAAGGAAAATGAAGATTCAGGTGGCTCAGGCGGGGCTGGGCGTGATGCCCTTCTTTCAGCAGCGTGGGGTTTCTCATCCGAAGAGGAATGTCCAGAGGCTTTGGTGACACAGCCCCCATGGGCCTCCTGGGTCATAGCAGCTGATGGGGAAATAGACTTTCCTACTTCCCACATGCCAAGGAAAACCCTGTCCAGCTGTTGGTCTTGATGGTAATTTGGCCCTCATTTTGCTCAGCCCCAGCTTCTTTGGAAATCTGCCCAAGTTTTGCCAAAGAGGAGCCCAAATCAAAACGGAACAAAGATGTCAAGATCTGATGTGTTGTGGTGAGGCACGTCAACGATTTAAGCTGATCAAAACTGCCACTGTGGGATATGAATTGCTGTACCAGACTGAAAGTCTGAATCCTGTGTAAATTGTTAGTATTGTTCTGAGCTTTTGTCATTCTTTGCATGTTATCACATTAAATGATGTTTCTGTAAAAATGTGAGGCTTTTCAATGCCAGAATTGTTCGTGTTATAGATGCCTGAATAAAGCAACAGCAGAAGTCTGTAAACAGAGGAAAGCCACAGCCTTTGCTTCTGTTCATCAGCATGTCTGCATAAAAATCACCTTTCCTCTTTAATGTTTGCCCTCCACATTTTCAAGTGTAGAAATTTGAGAAAAAAAAATACTGTGTAGCAGCTGCCCCATTTAAGGAGGCGATACATATTATCCAAATGATTACACAAATGGCTAAAGGTGATGCATTATTCCCTATTTTTCATTTGCGCGACATAGCTTCGGCATGGTGATGAACTATGTCAACCAGGAACCTTGGCTGCCTTCTATTGGAGAAAGCCCCTCAAAGATCTTTGATGTGACAACGAAACTGGGAAATATTACTGACTCACAGCCTTTAAGCAATCAAGAAGTGATCAAAGCAGTGACTCAAGAATTTAAGGGAAAAATTACATGCTCAGGGAAATGAGGAAAGCTTATTACCAACTGATATTCAATAGAACATGCAACTGAAAGTTTAATTTTGTGAAATATGCTTTTAATTGGTATTCACTGATTTATTGTGTATTACTGATGTAAAAAGCAGCTTTTAATTCAAAAAAAAATGAATGTCTCAAAATTCCAGTCATGAAAGCATAGGGTGGAAACTCTTTGTCCCATTTCAGCTCTGTCCAACTCCTACGTAAAAAGCAGGGCAGAGAGAAAGCCAGAGGTCTTCAGAGTTCAGCTCTGTAACCTCAGCCTGTGAGCCATCAGCCATGCCCGGATTTGTCCTCTGCTGGGAGGTGAAGGGCTGGCGAGGGCATGGGGCCGTCATTCAGTGAAGTGCCTATGCCTGCAAATTAAGTGGGGACAAAGCCTGAGTGCTGCTGGGCAGCTCTCTGCAGTGCTTGCCATTGGCATGGCTGTGCCCCAGGACACTGGCCAGTTCTGCAGGCAGCAACACATGCTCCACCCAGCTCCTGGGGTGTGAAGGCAAGATGGCTGGGGGCACCCTGGTTTGGGGGAGAAGAGAGTGCAGCTTTCTTAAGCCACCCTGTGCCACCTGCCCTGGCCCATCTCACTCGGTGCTGGGTTTGGCTTGCATTTTGGTATGAAGGCATGTCTGCTTTTTGGAAAATCTCAGATCCTTACAGTGTGGCCATTCAGATAAGATGGTGTGTGAAATGCAAAGGCAAAACTCTGACCTCAAGCACAGAAGGGCATCTGGGGAAGCTCCAGTCAACTGTCCAAAGTCAGTAGGATTTGGGCATCCAAACACTCCAGGGAAACTCCTACAACATACACTAATGTGTAACTATGTTGCTGTGCTGTCCTATGTTCTAATTAAGTCTAATCACCATATTGCCCAGTTTCCCACCATGTCTGTGACCTCACTGGGCTTGGGACAGGCCATGGGTGCTCACCCTTTCCCCACTGCCTGGGACCCCAGGTGCGCAGGTGGCACTAGAGTCGGTCACCCAGCCTGAAGACCACCGGCAAGGGGACAAACTGGAGCTCTGTGCAGCTGTGGTCACTGAGACAAAGTGACACTCCAGCAAGAACATTTCATTCATAGGCAGATTAGAGATGGGATGGAGGAAATTCCTTTCATCCAATAAGCATCAGCATATTTTTGCCTTCGCTGAAAATACTGGTTTATTTGCCTGATAAACCATTCCCTCAGACTAGCTATAAATAATTTTCATGCATCTCAATGAGAAGACTAACAACTAGCTGATTTTCTGGCTGTCCACTGATTGCTTGTCAAGCATCACTATACATAAAATACCTTGAATATGCCAATGATCAGGTAAAAATTGAAGCTACTTGTCTTGATGTTACATTCTGTTCCCACTAGACTATTTTTTAAAAGATCCCAAATACTGCGAAATGAGAATTGTACATTTTTAGTGAATGCTGAGAGGATGATCCATGCTGACAGGCATTCACTCACTATCTGCCACAGGTAGCCCAGCATTAAGGTATAAAGCTTCAGGGCACTGAAAGGATTTGATCTAATCTTATATTATAAGAAGCATCTGACATTGTACATTCTCTTTTCCAACACGGACACTTATGTACAGCCTAAGGGCCCAATCCTGCTCCTCTTGAAATCAGTTGGAGTTTTTGCCTTTGCTTCAACAGCAGAGGGAAGAGGGAGCAACTTTTGTAAGGGTGTTGATGATGGCTGGTCCTTCAGTCTTTCCATCCAAATCTTTCTTTCACAGGAGAAGGCAGACACCACAGTGCTGAAAATGCTACCTGTAAAATTAGAGCAGCCTGTCTTCCAGCTCTTTTCTGTCAGTTAACGTTGTTTCTGTTACTCTTCCTTGCCGAAAATCTGGAGGTGGGTGCATCAACTGACAATCTGGATTGAGGAAAGAGGAGGCTCTTTCAGCAGAGAGAGAGTTGTATGAACATCAAAAGAAGGTTCTTCTGTGAGTCATAAAAACAAACACATTAACTACACTAGCAGGACATCAACACAGCATGCAAATACTTTCAATAACTAAATACTTCTTGTAAGCAGTTGATGAATTGCACTAATTGAAACAAAGCCTGACTACAGAAGCCAATGTTTAAGACTTAAGAATACCTTTCACTTTATTTCCCATCTTGTTAGCCAGTGAAATGCATTTATTGTGTTCTGTCGTTGCCATTCATTGTAGCGCATCAGGCTTTAAACTGAGAATATACATTACAGATACTGTGCATATCTGCGGAAACTGAGAAACATGAGGACTTGTGTGAACGCAGGTTTTCTCTGTCTGATCTTTTCCAACACAAACATTGGAGCACTCAGATAAAAAACCCTGGGACTGATCCCGTAATATTTATATTGGTAATTCTTTCTCTTACAAATAATGCAAGTCCTTAGAAACTGGCCTCTAGCTGCTTGCAAAGGCATTAATCTGTTTTTCCATCAGCTGGAACTACAGGACTGAGGTCAAAAATACAGAATCAAGAAGAAAATAGTGACCAATATTAAGGACTGTGTGAAATGCTTTTAATAGAACACAGAGGCAGAAATCAGACATATAAGCTTGAAGAAAACAATCCAAAAAGGTCTGTTTTCGTATCACATTATCCATTCTTGGCTGTCTGTAAGCAGCAGAGCCTGATCCTGCTAGGTCTTATTCATGTGGGTAATCCCTTTGACCCTAGTCATAAATACATTATTCTATCTCAGGATTATCTCCAAGTATCAATCTGAATTGATGCCTGTGCTCTTGAACACAAACATACATTTTTTATTTCTTAAATCTCAGAGCTCTAATAGTAAGTAGGCTTTCTTAACATAACATTTTCCCTTAAAAAAAAAAAAAATCCAAGCATGTCCCACAAGATCTGACTTTTAAAAGGAAAAAAATCCAGGTGGCTCAATTTGGAAAGAAACTTTGGATTTGTTGTAGTTCTCTTTCCGTGTGCTTTTTTTCCCCAAAGGCAGACATTCATACACATATAATTCCCTCTTCTTGTCACTGGGCTTCTGGGTCAGTGAGCATTCCTTTGCTGTAGTGTTTTTCAGATGAAACTCCAAGAGAAACACTGTCCTCAATGATGGGTCGGATACAGAAGAGGAGGATGGGCAAATATTCTAAGATTGGCCTGGATTCTTGCCAGGAGCAGAAGAAAAGAGCCTTTGTGTTTGGACATCTGAAGACCAGGCATAAACATGTTAGCCAATACTTAACACCCAAAACCAGAGCCAAAACCGTTAGACACCCTGAATAATCCTCACTAGGCCTCCTTTGGGTTTCAACTGCCCATTACAATGGGGCAGCCTCCTCCAATTACCAAATGTGTTTCTTCTAAAAACATCCTTACAGGAACTCCCAAAATAGCAGTGATTAAAAGCAAACAGCCTGTAATTCATTGACATATGCAAACCTTTTAATGTTTTGCTGGAGACAAGTTGCAACTTTTTGTACCTACAAGACTATTTATGCATTTTTAATAATTACCCTTGTATATTATGTGATACAATTCCTTTAGGCATTTAGTTAAGAGAAGCAGCAGAATTCACATTCAAAAGAAACTGTTAGTTTTGCTGCAAGAAGCGCAGCTAATTTATGTAGTGAATTTTTTATACAATTTTCCCCTGATTTCTCTTCCCTGCTGTCCTCTTCCCCCTTTCTTCTTCACTACATTAAGAAATTCTGATGTGCCTGCAGCAACATCCACTGGTGGGGAGTGTCTGCAGTGATGCCAGCCCGGGCTTCCCAGCAGTGGAAGCCAGTAACGTCTGCTGCTTCAGCAGTACGCGCTCCCTTATAAGCCCCATTGGGAATCACCTCACCCAAGGGTACTCTCTAATCACATATCTTCTGCGAGCTGGCAGATTCCCTTGCTGCCTGATAGATGGTAATCTCAATCCCATCAGTCCTGCACAGAAAATAGCACAAGGAAATCTTTCCTGCAGATCAAGAATAAAGATGGTTTTGTGACCAACACAGTCCTGCAAGCTCTGACTTGTATTCAAGCTCAAATTCCCAGAGTGCTGGCATTTTGGCTGATGCCTTGGCTCCAGGTTAGGGTGAAGTGCCAAGCGGGGAAACTCAGGCACAGGGCTGGACATGGCGCGCCTGCAGTTCCCACTGCCAGCATGGACGCACGTGGTTCGGCAAAGTAGATCCTGAGCTAACAGCACAACTCATCAAATCAGTGTAGGTTGTAGCAACAGGCAGCACTTGACCTGCCTCAGGGATAAAAAATTTAGTTTCTTCATCATCAGACGCCAAAGGGCTGAACTCCCATCAGTGTAGCTGCATTGACTTCACCCATTTACACCTGCCAAAAACCTGCTCCTCCCTCCCTTCTTGTAAGAACAACCAAAGAAAGCCAAGTCAAATACTTTGATGTTGCTGCTGTTTGACAATATGTTTGAGGAGGGATTTTCAACTCAGCCATTGCAGATATTGCACTTAGGGAAAATGCAAAGAAAACCTATTTCTTATCACGTGCAGGTCACAGTTCTTGCACAGCAGCATTTCCCCTTGTCTTCAGCAGGCAGTTTGTCAAATCAAAGATTTCATCTGCCCATTTTAATTTAGCAGTAGATAATTAGGAACTGCCCACAATTAAATATTGATGTTAAAAAATAAATAAACACTGGCACTTCCCTGTTTAGACAGTAAGGAGATGGCTTTGCATCAAGAAACACAGGACACATGAGAATGTGAATAGTAAAAAGCTCAAAACAAAGAAGGGTAAACTCTTCTTTGTGTGCTTACTGGATTCATTTATTTCTCTGTAACTGAGAACCTATACAAATAAATGGGATAAAAAGACAACATATACCTTGATATCAGCTGTAATCTGCCAGTTCTTAAGCCAAACCTACTGGAATGCAAAGGAAAGGGGCAAGATTTACACAATGGACCCACCGAGTCAGCTCTTGTCTCAACAAAACTGCTCCTCAGCTCCTACAGCTGCAGTAAGACAAGTCTAGCACTAACAAAACCATTCACCCACGTCTAGCAGTATTTCAGTTCAGCTCCTTGCTCAGCCCCAGAGTTCAGTTGAGACTGCAGTTCACCACATTTGAATCCTTTTATGGCTACACTGGTGGCAAATCCAAGCCTTGCATTGCTAAAACTGCGCCTCCTACTGCACGTGGGTGGATCTTTGGCTCCAGAGCATGCCTGCTGCCAGCAGCATGCATGAGGTAGTTTCAGTATCTGAAGTGAAAAACAGGCGAGCATAAAGCACCTCATCCTGTCTCCAGTGCACATGGCAGGACTTGGACTCTGCAGGGCTGTCACTCAGTCTGGTGTTGGACTCCTCAAGCCTGTGCCACAGAGGATGATGTATGTGCCCATAGCCTGCTTGCAGCCCTAGATGGCTGGAATTCCTAGGCAGATGTAGAAAATCTCCAAATCCCCCCTTAAGAAGTCTTCTAGGTAGAGAAGGGGAATAAACCGTAGTGTAAGCATCTTTGTGTGACCTTAAGTCATTTGTGGGAGTCCTCTCCTGGAGTTAGGTACCCCCTCTCAGATTTCATAGCTTCAAAAAGTGCCAAAGAATTTCCCAACCAGATTTGCAGATACTCTAGTTCAGTCTCACAGAAGCATGGTGGGAGACCCTGGTTCCACTCTACTTGAGCACATAAAGTTACCAGATTGAAAAAAAGAATTATTTCTCCCTGACCTCATCTCAGTCCCATAAAAAAACTCATTTCCTGTGACTTCACATGCCAGAGTTGGGGAATGGAAATGCAGCACTGTTTCAGCACATCACAGTGACTCTCTGCTTGTAGCAAAGTTATTTTGAGGAAAAAAAAAAAAGACTTCAGGGTAAGTAAGGTTTACCAAAATAATAGCAGCAATTCATATAATAGTAATAATTCAGAGCAAAAGTGCAAGATCATACCTGTTTCTGTCTCAGACACTTCAGGGAACATTCACCAATAAGAGAAGTTGTGGAGCAGAATCACTGAACTAACATCACTTTCATTATATGGACCAAAATTACTGTCTCAAACCCTTCTGAAGCACCCAGATACTCAGGCTACCCTCCAGTACTGTCATCCCACTCCGGCTGTTTTTTCTTGCCACCAGGGAGAAGCTGGCCAGGATGTCCCCAGGCAGTGATGCTAGCTTCTTCCTGGTGAGCTTGGTGAGTAGATTTGGTTAACAGACCATATTAGCTCATGGCACCATCCCACCCACCCAAGTGTCACATTCCTCCAGAAGCCCTTAGAGCCCCATCACAGGGCAGCTTAATGGCACAGTGGATATTTATTTGGGATGGCAACTTACCTGCAAGATTCAAGAGATATAAGGAGGTAATTATTCATGGGTTTTTCTGTGTGACAAAACTATTTAGAAGAGATTGCAGAGCAATAAACACAGCCGAGAGAGGAGTGTCCTCCTTTGTTTCCCAGCAAATTGGAGCAGCTACCCAGCAATGTTGTAAACCTCCGTCTCTCTCATTAACCTTAGCATTTTCTCTCTTGCCCACACCCCCCGCCCCCCAGCCCCAAAAGCATAATGATGTAGACTGGCAGTATTTCTCCTGCCATAATACCTTACTACAGCTTATATCTTTTCTTTAGACCCTCTCTCTTGAGCCAGATTTAAGCCTCTGATAGGATTCATGCAAACACCCCTGTGAGAAAAGCAGGACAGCCGAGGAGACAGGCAGGAGAGTTATCAAATAAACTTTCCATTTTATTTACAGTTCAGGAGCCCTGCAGAATGACACACACTTATGGTTTGGGATCACTAGCAATTATTGTAAAGGTGAAAGCAGATACTGCAAATTTAACAAGCCTTTTGTATGAACTAATTGCATTAGAATACATTAGTAAGGGTGCACATTGTAGGTTTTATGTTTCATTGGAAAGGTCATCCTAGATTCTGGTTGAATAGTGAAAGAGAGGAAACCATATTAGCAGTGTATCCAGCAAGTGTCTCTAGGATGAATTTCCTTCAGGTCATTTGCATTATTTGATTGCAGCTGAATAGTTCTCTCTCTGCTAAGCAAGTAGGGGAAGACCTATAGTGACAATAGGGGAAGTTCAAAGTCTTTGAGCCTTATTAGAAGGCTCATTTTCTACACTCATTTTCATGCACTCGTTTCCCAGAACTAGGCTAGCAGCTGGATAATCAGGACAGCAAGTTGACATGCCTCCTGTAAAATACAAACCTCTCAGGGAAAGCTGCTGTTAGTTTTCAGGAGGCAAGAGGGTTCCTGCTTCTTCAGAGATGCGACACTCTTTTGTGCCACAACACAGAGTCCCACTTGCTGCAATCTCTGCAAACAATTCGTGTCTGCTGCCTGAGCCAGTGCACACTGGGGGATGTGCATCACCAGAGGGTTTCTGAGCAAACCCAGGGCCCCCTCCAGGCCCTGCTTCAGCCACCTGGAGTGTCTCCAAACACTGTGCTGGGAACAGTCACTACACTAGCTCTGCCCCCATCCCCATGGGGCTCCAGTGGCTTTGCAGTCCTGGGGCTGGTGGCAGTACCTAAGAAGCTGCAGAGGGCACAGGGGTGGTAGCAGTAGCAGCAGAGCCAGTGTTCAGGGAAGGGTACAGGAGCAGAGCAGGTGGCAAGCTCCTGAAGGAGATGACGGCCTGGGGGAGCTGAGCCCATAGCAGCAAAAAGTTTTGGTCCAAAGGAAAAACACCCCTCCCCAGTCAGGCAGAACTTCTGGATGATTATCTGCCAGCGCTGCCTCGTCCCATGGCTACAGCAATGGGACTAATCATCAGCCAGAGAAGGACAGGGACTGTGTCCATCCAGACATTTGGAACACTTGCGGATTTGATAGTATAAAAGCTTCTAATTACCCCCTGTACATCCTCCAGGATCTCCAGAAGTGTGGCTGGTGTCCACTAATTTTACTGATGTGGGGACTTGAAGCAGCCCTCCAGAAAATCTCACCATGCAAAACACAGCAGTTTGTGTTGCGTTAGGCTGAACAGTGCCAGCAGGACTAGAAGAGAAGCTAAATAGTTGTTCCCAGTGACTTTCACCTTCCCCAGGCCACTCACTAGTGTGTAAGTGGCACAGACAGCACAGCACCCTCTGGGAAGGAGTGGTGGCATTTACCCTGTTGCCAGTCACCTTTGCTCTGAAAGGAGGTGACTTCTGCCCATCTGCCACCCCCAGAAGATGCAAAAGAGAGGAGCATATGGTTTTGAGAAAATAAAAGGTCCCAGTCCCTCAGCTTGGTAAAGCCGTTGACTTACAGCCTGACCTCCAGCCAGACACATGCCCTCCATCTGCCCCGCTCAAGCTCGCTGTGAGACAAGCAGAAGTGACTCTATTGCAGAGACGCTGAATTTGAGTTTAGCTTGTCAAAGCCACAGCAGCTGGTCACCCTTTTGATGCTGACAAGCTACACCAAAGCCCATTTCAGGCAGCTCGTATTAGCTGGGCCTTCTCCTCCCACAAATTCAAACTTACCGTGAGGCTGCCAACATCTTCCCAAGCCCACGAACATAAGGAACGTGCGACTGCTGCAAGGATGAGCTAGGATCCCCCAGGGCCAGAGCAGTCCTTGCCTATAGCTCCTTTATACGCATGCTTTCACGCAACCTCAACCAAGGGAGGGAATCAATCCGCTCCACAATGTATATTACCTCTGGCAAGGTTAAAACTTCAGTTCAGCAAAGCCCTTGTGCATTTGGTCATGGGGACTCATCCTGTGCAGCAGCATTTTGCTCAATAACACACGGAGTGGGAGAACTCTCCGTGTGCAGAGGAGGACTAAGCCCCATTAGAAACCAGAGACATCCCAACCCTCCAGTACCAAGGCAGCAAATTCTTAACATAGGAATAGTAAATATCATCTGTCCTTCATTAAAACTGTGTATCAGCCCAAACAATAATTTTTACATACTCTACACTGAGAACATCGTACTTCAAATCTTACTGTCCCATAATTTGCATACTGAATTCCAGGGAGGATATTTGATGGAGTGCATGCCACAGCTCCTGTATCCATGCACTATATCCAAGGGACATGGCAATCTAGCATAAAATCAGATAAGTCCTAATAATAGCCATATTTTAAAGCCCATTTTAAATATTTAAAAACATAATCTGAAATAAAAATGAAGTGTGAAATGTCCGTATTAATAATATTATCATCAGCCATTATGAAAGTCAAAGACCTTAGTTTTCATCATAGTTACAGTACCATAATAGGTTTATCCTGACAAATACACTGAGGAACTCTATTTTCCTCTGTTAACATTTTGGTCCAATTCATCATTTCTTTTCATAGGGAAGTAAGAACTGAAAGTGCTGGAGGAGGGGTGAAAACATCAACATCCCACCGGGTCCCACTGGCACAAATGCCCTGAAGCCGTCCCTGGTCCCTTCTTGGTGCCACTGAATTGGGGCCAGACAAACCCCATCACTCACCCACTGAAATATAATAATGTTACAAAAATATAATAATTGCTGCTATCATAGCAAAATTCAGGTTGTGAGTAACCTAGCCACCATTAGGGTTTTTAGGGTTTTACTTAAGAAAAACTAATTGGAATGACTTGACCCCTTTCCTCCTAGCAAGTCCAGGGTCAGACACCCATTGTTGCTCTGGATTCATTTTCTTCTTCCCCATCCCACACGAACACACACACCTTTTCATTGTCCTCCAGACCCGAGTTTCCCAATATATTAATAATCATGAAACTAAGATATACTGGGAACTTGAAAAATATTTTTTAAGCACCTTCTTCTAACATGACCAGTACCTGCCACCTCCATCACACAGAATGTTAGGGATTGGAAGGGACCTCGAAAGATCATCTAGTCCAATCCCCCTGCCGGAGCAGGAACACCTAGATCAGATCACACAGGAACGCATCCAGGCGGGCTTTGAATGTCTCCAGAGAAGGAGACTCCACCACCTCTCTGGGCAGCCTGTTCCAGTGCTCTGTCACCCTCACTGTAAAGAAGTTTTTTCTCATATTCAAGTGGAACCTCCTGTGTTCCAGCTTG